>OZ018328.1:102924715-103082215 GCA_963969495.1 Ceratothoa steindachneri
CATGGTTGCAGTGTACACCGACACCGCCCCTTCTATGCAACCAGTGCTCGCTGGAATAGGGAGTTCCGCCATGGTCGTGAGTCCCTTGAAGATGACCCCCGTCCAGGACGCCAGTCAGACGTGACCAACGAGGACAATGTTGCCCGTGTGGAGAGGATGATCCTCGAAAATCAATGGGGAAAGGTCAAAGAAATCGAGTGAGAACTTAGAATATCACATGGAAGTGTTATCAACATCATCCACGACAATTTGGCCATGACCAAGGTCTCTGCCCATTGGGTCCCTAGAAACCTCACGAAACCTCATGCCCCATGATCGACTTCAACGTCGTCAAAGTCCACACGGCCAGAGTTTCACAAGCTGCCCTGCGCGAGTGCAGATTCGAGGAGCTCAACCATCCCTCCTACAGTCTAGATCTGGCCACTAGCGACTCCTTTTTATTCCGCCAGCTCAAGGCTGCACTGCGTGGACGCCAGCTTAGGGACGATGAAGATGTCCAGCTCGCCGTCCAGGAGTGGATTGAACAGCAGTCGGGAGATTTCTGGTTGTCCGGAATTCGAAGCCTCAGGGACAAGTGGCGCAAGTGCATTGAAGTCGAGGGTAGGTATATTGAAAAATAACAAAACACTTTTCCTCATATCCCGTTTCCTTATATCCAAATTGCAAAACTTATTGACCACCCCTCGTAGAGAAGATAAGACGCTCGATCTGTTCCGGCGATCACAACGTTGTTTGATCATAACTAACGCTCAGTCAAGCGTGAGCGTACACTGCCGAGCACGTACGGTGAAACCTTTACTTATTTTAGGTATACTATATGATAGGGAGAGTGTGTACCTCCTCTGAATCTTTCTTCAGCCTCTAAATAATAATAATAAGCAAGTAGAGATATTTTTGTGCCACAATATAAGAATTTTAAACGATGGCCATGTGTATTTATTTGCGACAGGACTTTTTTGTCCGGGCAACGCGAAGGATAAAAAGTCTTAATTTCCGAACTCATATTTTACCCGGGCAACGACGGGTATGTCTGTTAGTGTATATATATATATATATACTAGTGGCCATAATATAAGGGTCAGTAAGAACAAGTGTATTTATTATAGAAGTTTGACAAAATGTTGGGACTATATATGATACACATATTTAGATATATCTAATATATATATTTGGTGAAAATTTCAAATGAATAGAATAAATATTTCATAAGTTATGAGGAAAGAACAATCTATCTTCCAAATTGCAGCAGCCAAAAGTTAAGAGGAACTTAGAAAAACAATGTAAAATGGAACAAGAACAAAAAGGAAACCCTTACTATTAATATTTTGTGAACATCCCTTTACTCGCAATGAACTAACGCCATCTGTTACCACATGACTGAATTAATTTCTTTCAAAATGTTGGGGTAATATTGTTCCATTCGTTTTTCCATTATTCCCAGAGTTCATCTTGGATCTTTGTATTTCTCCTTCGCGCCCCATCTCTAATAATCTTCCAAACGTTTTCTATAGTGTTGAGATCGGGACTTTGAGGTGGCCAGTCTATGAGATCAGCCCCATTATCACTAAAAAACTCTTTGACTCTCTTCGCAGTGTGGCGGGAAGCGTTGTCCTGTACGAAGATAGGAGGTTGAACTGACGAGGATCGGAGATGTAGTAAGGCATGATGTCTAAGAATCTGCTTGTAGATTTCAGCGTTGACAGTCCCTTGTAGGAGAATAAGTGGACCAGGACCAGCAACAGAGATCACTCCACATACTATTACACTTCCCCCTCTACATTTCATTGTCTTCTTCACATATGCACGAGATAACCTTTCGCCACATCTTCGTCGGCCGTACATCCCGCCATTGTAACCAATCACATTAAACTTCGATTCATCGCTAAAATGAACCTGCGCCGATTGTTCTTCTATCCAAACGACATGTTCGTGAGCGTATAGAAGACGGGCACTTTGATTTTTCTTGTAGATCAGAGGTTCCTTTGCCCGTGCCCGGGCAAGCAAGCCAGAATCTTGTAACGCCTGGAAAACTGTTTTGCGCGATACGTTGACATCGGAGGTGGAGCTGAACTCGCGGGATATCTCAGTAGCACTCTTAAACCTATCCTTCAGTGACATTCTAACCATAATACGATCCTATCTTGGTGACGTTTTAAGAGGTTTAACAGTTATGGGTTTATCATCTGTCGATCCTAATGACTTTAAATGAGCTACACTTCGTTGCACAACACTTCTATACTTTCTACAGTAGTTGCTATCAGAGAATTTGACTTGCCCTCTTGGTGAAAGCACAAAATCCTTTGTTTTTCATCACGGTACACCTGTCATCTCTCACAAGCCGCCATGTTGACAGTTGAATATTTTAATAACGTATGATAATAAGAAGTAAGTGTTAGCCGATCAACAGTCTCCTAAACACAAAATCTCGGTTGGTAGTTCATTTCTCTCTAAGAGACCCTTAACCTTTGGTCGCTGCAATTTGAAAGAGTTTGTTTATTTCCTCATAACTTACGAAATATATATTCCATTCACTTGAAATATTTACGAAAGATAGATATTAGATATATCTAAATATGTGTATATTATATAGTCGCAAGGTTTTGTCATACTTCTATGATAAATATATAAATACACTTATTCTTACTGACCCTTATATTATGGCTGCTAGTATATATATATATATATATATATATATATATATATATATATATATATATATATATATAGATATATATATATTATATTACGTATATAAGTGCATGTAAACACACATTATTTGTGAAAATATTAAATTATTAATATAATGGATCGTTGATTTTAATTTTAGATATTTACTATTACTATTTAAAGTTTATATATATATATATATATATATATATATATATATATATATATATATATATATATATGTATATGCCTAAATTAATGTACATGTAAGCGTAAATGTAGAGCAAGCATTGGAACATAAAAGAAAACAAATATTTATATTTTCCAAGCACTTTCATTTTTTTCAAAATCTTCAAGCGAGGAACAGAAGAAAACCAATGGAGCAGTTTAAAAACAAAGGATAATCACTGACCACTTATTAGATTCCTGGAAGTAGTGATTGTCACTGACGTTTTATTTAGATTTTTAGAATAAATGACTCGCTAACATGAAACATTTTTTTTATTACTGATAGGGAAACGACCTCGGGGGTTTATCTTCCTTCCTTTCTCTCCCTTCCGGGCTTGGAGAGGTAGGAAGGCATCGACCCAGGCCGACCTCTCCACCTGATCTCCCTTCCCTGATCACATCGCCTATCTATATTTTAGCCTATTGCGACCAGGGTACAGGCGGGAGACGGAGGAGATTTAAAAGAGGGGTAGACAAAGAAAAGGTGAAATTTTTGAAAGGTGCTTGAGGTTTATAATTGACTGGAGTTGTCTACCCAAATAACAGGCAGAGAGAGTAGAATAGGGGACGGGGGGCTGAGCCAGATTTCCCTGGATGATCTATAGTTGTTTTATCTTTTAACTTGGCTATGTGCTGACCATATTCTATGCTTACTTTTCTCCTAGCTGTTCTTTGATTGATGTTCAGCCCATCACAGCAAAAAGATGGAACATGCTTACTACATGTTTATGCTTACTGGTGTAATGGGCATAGAGATATCGGCAGTGTATAATGAGTAGTAAAGTGTCAAGCTCAGACACCCACCTTATGGCATGTCAGCTCTCGGTCGGAAGGTTGGACCGTCATATCTCTCTAGAAGATCTATTTACCCTGATTTGATTCGTGCATAATCCGAGTTATCATTCCATGTTGTTGTGCATGTCTAGCCGAAGTATGTTATACATTCAACATCTCGCAGGATGATATGGATTGTTATTCTCGAATCTGGTTTTAGCGATCTTTTCAGTTATTTATGTAGCAAAACTTGTCAGGGTGGTTCTTGTACTTCCGATTCATTGCAATATCAACTTGGTCCTGAAAATAAATAAAGTTATTTTAAAGACACCTGTAATAAGTTAGGAGAAAAATAGGATAAATATGCAGTGGCTCATTAGCACCAATTGAAACACCAGTATTTTTTTTAATTTAGTGTGTTTAAAATATTTTTGAACTGATTGAAGGAAATGGATTGCATTTTTGAATTCGGCGTACGAAACTGCTCCTAAATCATTTGAAAAATCTCCGATTTGAAAAACAGTTTGAAAACGCACACCAATGTAATCGATCCTGTCACTAATTATTCCCTTCCATTTCCTTTTTTTACTTTTTATAAATGTCCTTTAGTAATCTTATATAAAACCGTTTTAAAATCAATTTTAAACTTAAATAGTGATTTATCGACGGTTGCCCTTTCTAGTTACTTAAATTATGTCGGTGGTAGGTTGCAAGGTGCAATTTAGTGTTTGTCGGGTCGACCTGGGCATGTAACGAGTACGTCGGTAAGGTTTGTGATATTGTACATTAGGATTTTGGTAATTTTGCTTTAAATTTCCATTTAAAATTAATTTAAAAACAGTTTTAGGTAATTATAGGATTCAGAAATAAAAGCGCCCCTAACTTAAGAGATTTTAGCAGTTATACACTTGGTAAATAATTTAGATATTTTTAAATCTTTCCAGTCTTTTTACTGTAAAATGAAACCTGATTTATAAATTTCTGTATTTAACTAAATCTCCTATTCAAAGTTACACTAGCTATCAAAGCTCTAGTAGTAACTTTAGCATTGTGCTCTATGAACATTGCATAATATTTTGTTTGTTTATTTGTTTTGTAGGTGTAAGAAGATGACCATATTGTGGTTGAAACGTTGCCAGTAAATAAAAAGGATAGATGTATATATATATACTTGAAGTTTTGAAGAGAAAGAAGAATTGGACGAGAATGAGACAAGAAACCGGAGTTTGTTTTTTGTAAGGCAAGAAAATTAGAAGAGCCCAGAATCAAAGAGAGCGGCACAGTGAAGGCGATCCTTTACCGAGAAGACAGAAATAACGACAGGGGAAAAAGTTTTGAATTCCTGGCCGGGACTTGAACCAGGGTCTGCTGATTGCCGGTCAGATGCTTTACCGCTAAGCTACCAGGCACAGTAAGTATATTTCGCCCAAAGCGTTACCCCATCAAACCCAGTATCTCCCTAAGTTAAGAACCTCCAAGGAATTTTTATACCACATCCTCTTACCCGCTCACACTTTAAAGGCTCATTGTCTTTCTTTGTATGTGACATGGACAATGAGCCTTTAAATTGTCTTTCTTTGTATGTGACATGGAAAACTTTTTTCTCCTAGCGTTATTTCTGTCTTCTTGGTAAAGGATCGCCTTCATTGTGCCGCCCTCTGCTCTCTTTGATTCTGGATTCTTCTAATGTCCCTCTCTCTTGCCTTCAAAAAAACTCCGGTTTCTTGTCTCATTTGCTTATTCGCGTCCAATTCTTATTCCTCTTGTACTATATGTATTTATAGTCAGCTACACAAGGTTTCTGCATCTTTCTTTCTGTCTTCAAATTTATTTGAAAGGCAGAAAATAAAAATGGCGTAGCCCTCTGGTGGTTGTTTTTATCACCCGCAGAACCTGTATTTGCTCTTTCTAGAAAATATATATATATATATATATATATATATATATATATATATATATATATATATATATATATATATATATATATATATATAAATATATGCAACAAAGTCCCCTGGGAAAATTAATACGAGGGCTTTGTTGCATTTATTGCTTACTCACGCGATACTTTGTAAGTTTTCCACACACATATATATATATATACATATATATATATATATATATATATTTCAAGCAAATAGTAAAGAATGCTTTTAAGGTTGCAATAAAAATTTTACGACTTCTAAGTAAACTTATGATAAGGGCATTAATGTTTTTGTAAGCAATTAAAGTCTCCATAATGCTTTATTGTAAATTTTTGGGTTGTGAAATTTAGCTTATGAAGAGCCCGCGCAGCTTTGGTTCTTCTAAATTAACGTTTATTTAAAGCATTTTAGAAAGAGTCGAGTTAATTTTTCTCCTCTGCCCTTTGAATTTATTTAAAAATAATGATATGCTATGATGAAAGACTAATATGATAAAGTGAATAGATTCTATGTAAATCTACTTAATGTTTGGATCAATTTTATCATTAAAGATTTTAAATGCAGATAAAAGTATCCTTTGCTAAATTTGATCGAGGAATAAATTTAATATGTTCTCGTACCACATACTTTTCTAATATAAAGTCTCACTACAGTTTTTCCTGAAATTGTTTGAACATTATAGTCAATAAAGGAAGAGTAGTGGAAATTTTTATGACCCATTTTATAGCAATGTCTTAATGCTTTATACTGTTTGATAGAAAACTCTTCACGTTGTCCTTGTAACAAAGAAAACAAAGAATTGTTCTTTCATCATAAATTATAACAGTGTTCCTCTTTTGCGATGGTTATATTGAACGGTGATATTTCTTTATTTATGTTGTACTAAACTACATTTTTTTTACTTTATAATTTTTTTAGAGTTGAAACGTTTAGAAGTTGTTTCTTTCTGCGAGGGTGGGGGGTGGGGTGACATCAAATTATTATAAAGTTTGTCTTATATTCGATTGTTAAAATTGGATATGGTTAGAATCTAAGAATTAACAGGCCAAGAACACACAAAGAACACTAGGACACAAATTCAAACGCAGGTGAAGGATATGAAAAAAGTCAAGTTCGGAACTAGAAATGGGCAGGTCCATTGCTAAAAGAAATGACAAAAGTTCTAAACTAAATGACGACGTCTTTAATGTTTGGAAGATTAATTTCTCTCAATGCTTGTGAGGACCGGGTAAACTCGACCGCTAGAATGTAACTAGTGAAAAACTCTAGTTGAGTTAAAAAAAAAATTTATTAATATTTTATGGTCACATTTTGAATGACGCCCGTATACATTGACTGGTTTGAGTTCAAACTGGAAATCCACCGATTTCGGAAGACATTTTTTTTTATTTGCTGAAAATAAGGGAGATCCCTTAGGGAAGGGGGGGGGGGGGAATTTGATGAAAGTACATATGGGAGATTCCTTGGAAAAGGTAACAGCTATTTTTTTACTTTCCACATGTCTAATCTTTGCCTAAGATAAGGTGGGTAACCTGTCCCCTTCTTGGCCAATAAGTGCCGCCTTCTGAATCAATTCAAAATTTACAAATCAAATAATTTTATTACTCTGCTATAAATTGTCGAAAAAAAGTCATTAAAAGGTTAATTAACTTTAAAATGGATTATTTATTCATTTTAAATCTGATACATAGTCATAATATTTAGTTATATACAAATTAATGGGCAACTCGCAGTATATTTAATTAAAATTTTATGAATGCTGCCTACGGTTAACTTAAAGCGACCTTCAACACAGAAAAAGTCCCTCCCCTTCCTACCTAGAACGTTTAAAATTAGTGAACACAACCTCCTTATCGTCTCCTGTAACAATCCTACAAAGAAAGTTAATATTTCCTCCAAAGTGTAGCTCTGACAGTTTGTGAGGAATCCATTTCCCTATTCGTCAAAACTTGCATCTCTTTTAAATGACGATCGCCAGTAGAATAAATTGGATGAGTCTTTTCGCCAATTCTTAAACATTTACAATTAGATTTTTTCACTGTTATTTTTTTAAAGGTCTTGGTGAAATTCCCCTGGTCCTCCTAAATAGAGTTTATTTTTTATACAGGTTTTCCAAACGAAAGTTCTGAAACAATATTTGGCATTGGCTCGAATTGTTCGTTCACCTTATTCTCTGCACAAACTTTCTGCTGTTAATGTTACCCTTTCTAAACTCCCAAAACCTACCGTCGCAAATTTGCTCTTTTGAAACTTCCCATATATTCTTCACAATAAATTAACAATAATAATACAAAGTTAATAGCCCCTAAAATGAAGAATAATATGTCTAAATATATTCTTTGGGTTACGACTAAGACATACGAGTACTTAGATTCGAGTTTAGTGGACAAGGCTAGTATGAAAACTAACCTCCTTTCGATTATTTCTACCAATAAAAAATGCTAAACAGGAAAAATCGGCCGCATTAGTTATGGAATAACCTAATCGAAGTGAGTTGTTGGATAACTAAGCAATAAAAGGAAGTTATAATATGCATACAGAAGTGAGTTGATGGATGAACATCAAAGAAAAGGCAGTTAGCATGTATATAATATATAATTACATGAATAGCGATCGAAAGATGGCCAGTTGCGATGTCTATAAAGAAGTTATTTCTTGATAACCATCCATTAAAGGGACTTCAAATAACTCCCCAATGTAAGTAAGATAATTTTTAAACCCAAGGTGAAGTCAGAAAAAACTTTGAATTTTTGGTGGACTTATGGTTAAGAAAAGTGGTATTATGGAAGCTTTGTAACCATAAACTTCTTCAGCAGAGATGATTCCCTTATCTTCCACCTCGACTCTACTAAGAATTTAATGTTTTCTTGCTTCCATTTTTACAGAGGTCATGTTGGTCAAAGGGGTGAGAAAGGATGTCAAACACCGCAATTGCAAACCTCATCAGCATCATCAATTTGAATAAAAATTTAATCTTAGTTTGGTTATGAATTTTTTTATCCAAGTTATTTCTAATAATTCTTTTATAATATCCACCCAAAAATGGTGAAGTTCAGAATTAAACATAAGTATATAAATTTCGTGAAATTTTTAAAACCCAAAGAATTACAAATGGTGAAGTTCAGAGAATTTATTTTTATATATCTTCTATTCTATAACTTAATATTTTAGCAACGCGATATTTTGAAAGGGGGGAAATTTAGTTTAGAGTTCCTTTTTATTATTATTATTATTGGCCAAATTCAGAAGTTTGATAAAAATTTAACTATGGCTGCTTTTTTTAGATTTTAAACTTTAATCTTAGTAGCGAAGCGCAAGCTCCCCCGTAGGGGAGAGTGGCGAAACTATTGCCTGATATTCATAAGTTTATTATACAATAGAATGATTTCCAAACTAAGCGATCTTGGCTAACAGAGGCTTCTCGAAGTAATAAAATCTAATCTTTATACTTGTACCTTTAATAAACTAGCACCCACTAAAATCCATGTACAAGTGTTTACAAACAAATCGAACAAACTCCTTAAAAATGCAATAAATTACTCCAATATAGGCAAATAATATTAATTCCTCGGCCTTTATTACGCAACTATGAGCCTACCCACCACCCAATCCATTATAATCCTACTTTAACTGTCAGTCGATTCACTATCGTATGTACCATTTATAATACAGGGTCGTGATCGCCCCGTTATTATGAACAACGGGACTCTTTAGACATGACCCTCTTTCGCCTACAAGCCAAATATCGGAACGTAGCAATTAGCTCATTAAAAACATTCACAACAAAACGTTAATAAATTCCATTGAAAATTCGTAATGTATAATGACCCCTGTCTCGCTATTGCCAAGGAAATGATATATATACACAATATATTAAAAATTCTGGTGTTATAAGTTTCTTCCATAAAATTATTTCAAGAGAAACATTTTTTAGGACTTTTTATGGTCTAAAGTGCAATTAGGAATAATAATTTAAATTCTCTTTTCGGCAACCAATGTTTCATAGCTGAACGGTATTGTTTTTGAGACAAAAATGTTTAGTAATAACAGTGTTTAGAAGTTCTAAACACGCAGAAAAAGCTTATCGAACCAAATACAAAAAGAGAATATCTTTAAAATAATATACATGGGCTATATTTCTATATTTTCGGGGCATCTATATGATAAACGTAAATTCTGTAAATACAATGCTTAATACCACTATACCCTATATAAGTATAGTGTAATTATCTCCGAAGTGTGTGTAAACATAGTTCTAGGCAAATCTTTTACAAAAGATGGTCACCTTTTTAATGCAAATGTTAGTGTTTTACGATATATTTTAACTGTAAAGGTTTTATTCTTCTCCACTTTAAAGGCAAAAAAATGACGATAAAATTTACTGCAAATGAAAATAATCTTTTGCCGCAGATCCCGAATGTTGCCAATGTTCGAAAGTGTGGTTGAAAGTTATTCAGCCGGGATAACTGAATACCATAAGAGACTATGTCTCAGTACTTTAGGTTTTGTTGTCTCGACCATTTAACTACATCTTCTTCAGCGCAATAGTTATCAATACCTAAGTAAAACTCGTGAATTATAGCATCAATGAAGATAGTATTTAGGTACAAATCTAGTTCCATTAATCAGTTTTTCTTATTATTAGGGGTAACATATCATTCAAGAACCATTATTAATGCTAATCATCATAATTATAATGTTCCTTATTTGGGATAATCACTAATTTAAAGTTAGCGTTGGGCTCATAAGTCACATGAAAGCCACAAAAAGACTAAGAGATCGCATTATACTTGATCCCAAGAGATAGGTAACACTACTACTACTACTAATAATAATAATTCTGCTACTATTATAAATTTATGTTTAAATGTAGTCAAATTATGGTGAGTGATTCTATAATTGGTAAAATTTGAGTATTTGGGTCGTTTTAGCATTTGTTTGGATATAATTAACTGCACAAACTTAGGGAGCTGTCAAGATCCAAAGTGAATATATTTCTGGATGCAAAACTAAACCCACCCCTTAAGCTTCATTGATTATCTACTCAGGCTGTAATCTTTCCGCCAATTCTACTCCACTTTCTTTACAAATCTCATTCAAAAAAATTGCCTCCTCTACCTACGGATCTCTCATATTTTTTTAGCAAATATTTGTTACCCCCTCCGAGAGAGCTGTCGTATTTTCATTTCTATTCATAAAATAATTCTACCTGAAACAAATGCTGCCTTATTTATGGGCCGACCTAAAATATACAAATCATAACTGCCTTTTCTTCGATGGCTATCAATCATTACTTTATACATATTAAGACTGCTTTTTCTTCCCTTAGTTAGTCAACAAATCGCTTTTTTATTCCCATCATCACAGTTTTTCTTGTTTATCCATTAAATCACTACTTTATGCACAGAATATCTGCCTTCGATTCCTTGTTCATTCATAAAATAACTCCCTACTACACATATCTACTTTTTCTTTCTCCTTTATCCATCAAATCACTTTATACACATCATAACTGCCTTTTCTTCCTCAGTGTTACATCAAATCACTTCTACTGGGTGGAAACATGATTTTTAGACGGCATAGTAGAAATAATTTTATATATGTATATATACCATCAATTAATTACTTCCTAAAAAGGTCTTTCAAGATTTATTGAATTTTGTGAATCAAATTGTAAATTCATAAAAAACACAACCGTTTACAAATATGACTTGAAAGTGTGAATCAATCGAATACTTGTAAAGAAGAGGGAAGCCAACGGGCACTATTTTAAAAATGTTGAACCACAGAGTAAGCAGATTTTTTTAGAGCTTTCAAACAAGGAGTAATTTTCTAAGAGCGAGTTCCACCCCCCCGCCTCGGTCTGCGAGGACCTCAATACTCATCAAGAACAAGACGAACAAGATCAGGCGAACTCCAAGAAAGAGCGCCAGACAACTTACTTTGGAGGGCAGAGTACAATAATCAAAATACAATAAAATAATTAAATTCTAATAAGAATAATAAAAGTACAATACAAATAATCAAATTCCAAAGGAAAAATCAAACTACAATAACAATAATAATATTATTAATAATAACATCAAGAAAATTATAATTATATTAATAATACTATTAATATTAATAGAATAATAATGATACTACCACTAATAATGAGGAAGATACGGGGATTAGAACGAGATTTAAAGAAAGTATTTATTTATTAATTGTATGTATATACGGCAGGTGGTTACCGTCCTCCGGTGCGTGTCAGAAAAGACAACTAATCCTGGATAGGGGCCGCTTCCCAGGAAAAGCGCGCACCTTACAGTTTTGTTGCTGCGAGCGCGACACGCAAAGTCGGTAAAAGGCTCGGGTGTCGCGTCATCCATGTATGGCATTGATGATTGTTAATCACACGTCGTGAATAAGTGGTAAATGATAAGATGGATAATAGAAGAAAATCAGATAAATTAAATGAGATAAATAAACGAAGAGACCAATCCCCATAGGGGCCGGGGAAGTGCATCCCCCCCCCGCCTGCCCCAAGCAATAAGTTCAAGGCTACGATGGTGTAAAAACACAAACCATTTAACATGGAGAAAAGGAACTACAAACCTTGGGGAAACTCCATCCCCAGGTGATCCTTACAACCATATCGAACACAGGTACGATTGTCCAGAGTTTCGAACTCCCCAAATTAAGTAGTGGGTTTGAACTCCTTCTATGGACTCATTGGTAAGGCCTGTTGATTCCGCGCCCCTCCCCCATATCCCCCCTCTCTACGCAATGTTATTTTTCTTTACAAAGAGGAAGGTTTCAGGCCTAATTATCGACGCCAAAAAGTAACTCGCTATTATTTTAAGGCTAATTATTAGGTCAATTTTGTTTACAGGGCATTCTAATTAATAGGAAAAAGTTAATTTGCCCGAATATGGTAATTATATATATATATATATATATATATATATATATATATATATATATATATATATATATATATATATACATATATATATATACATATATATATATATATATATATATATATATATATATATATATATATATATATATATATTATATTGATATTATACAAATAATTCAGCCATACCTCTAACAATACTAAATGGGATTGCTAGTATGAATTATCGTGTAGAAATAAGAGTTTAAATCTGGTAAACAAATGGTTTAAAACAGCGATAGCGCAAAATTCTTTTTCAAATATATTAACTGAGACTTGGATATACTTACATAGGAATCTTGAAAACACAACAGTAAATACACTTTTTAGTAGAATCGATAAATATTACTTTAAATATGGCCTTGCAGAAATAAATATTATTTAAGTATGCCTTTATCCATAGCCTCTCTTCTTTTATTATGAGGTTGAGTGCGCTGAATTTGAATTTGATACAAAAAAATTCCCTTCACGCAACATTTTTTTTGTAAATTCCCGATTTAATAATTATGCAATTGATACCGATTTCCACGATAGCATAAAAGGTATTTCTCTCCCAGATTCAGATTAAATGCGTCCATTGTAATTAATTCATGAATATATAATGAATCAGTAAGTTTGTTAGCATCATTTAATATATTAACCTACATTTTAGTATTTACTTATTCGTTTGTAAGACGTCTCAGGTGTGTCACGCTTCAGGTTCCAGCAGGTCATCCAGCATAGCAGGGCTCAATTTTCCCTTATACCTATTTTACATTGACACTATATTTTAATGGAACCTCTTTCCATGTTCATAACTCACATCTCTTGCATTCGCTGGGAAGAAGGACTGATGAGAATAAAAAAGTGTATCTTCAGTGACATATTGCATCCGAGATCTTGGTAGCACTTGGTTAGAGTATCCACTATATGCTCTCGCTGGGCCCCTTGGTGCTTTCCCAGAAGTCCTTTGCATACCTCTTTGAATGCATGCCAGGCCACTCGCTCAGTTTCATTCACTGTCGCTTCGAAATCCTCATCAGCTATAAGTTGATGAAGCTGAGGGCCTACGAATATGCCTTTACTTTTGGCATCACTTATTTTAGGGAAGATTGGTTTGAGGTACTGGAAACATGGCTTGTTATGTTTGCAGTGCTATGGTAAATTGCATCATTAAGCCTAGTGTTATATGCAGTGGTGGCAAAATGATTTTATCCCTCTTAACTAGTGACTCATGAATTATATTAGGGTATCCAGGCATCATAGTTTTCCGAGGTGATATTTGTGAGTGTACATAATGTCCTGATCTGGCCCTACTGTCCAACTTGCAAAGGAAGCACATATACTTGGTGTATCCAGTTTGTATCGCATTAATTAGGGCGAGAACTTTCAAGTCCGCACAAATTAGCCAGTCATGCTCCTGGTAATTTATGCGGTTTAGAATAATAGCATGGTCCTCATATGTCACTCTTAAAATGAGTGAGTGAGGAACTGGACCTGAAAGTATGGTATTCCCAATGTGAAACAGAACCGCTATGAATAACCTCCACTCATTTGGTTCATATGTCAGCTCAAGGGCAAAAGTTCACTTTGTTTCTTAGTAAGTGTTAGATCACAAACTTGACCACTGAGTTGCGGTTGGGTGATGAGGTGTGGTTTCTTGTCAGGTTCAAGCTGTGCCACATGTGGTGTATCTTGAGATTCTGAATCGTCTGTTTTGCTCGTATCATCGCTTGATTGTTCAGAGGGCATCTGTGGTACAGGAATAGCACTTAAATTTCGAACTGTGCAAATAGCAGCCTCAAGATCTGGATACATGATAGATTTCTTGCCTTTTCTTTTCTGATATGTAGTGAAATAAAATAAAATTATACTAAAAAATGGATATTACTGGCTGTGATCACTTGCATAAATAGTGGAAGTACAAAATAGAATGTATTTGTTATTTTTATACATCTGTTGAAAATATATTAAAGACCAGGAAAGAAAATACATTAAATACCCACTTTTAATATCTGTTAAGCATAAGTACGAGTAGCAATCCGTTGAATGGTCCTTTGGCTCCTTCCAAACCATTGGTACGCCAAACATGAGGCCAGGCATTTGTCTTTCACCCAGGCAGAATGGGGACTTGTACACATGACCTAACATATGTGAGGTGCCCATCCTTTGTTCTGGTCACACATTTTACATCCAAAGTACAGCTCATAAAGTTTCTTCACATGTTTAGTCAACTGTCTCTTGTATTGTCTTAATGTAACTGATCCGCATATAAAATAGAAACTGTCTGGAGAATTTTTGCATTCTGTAGGCATTTTAACTCTGTCTCCTATAAAGAAAAAACACTAGTATGTGAAAAATAAAATAAATTATAACATCAACAAATATAAGATAAAAAATAAAAATAGAAAGCATTTATAGTAAGTTACAAAATTATCAAACGTTACGTAATAGTTACCACGGATTTGGATAAATATAACTAAAACGATATTGAATATACTTTACTAAATTTGTCGAGGTAAGTAGTATTGTAGGTGAAGGGTCGAGTGCACACAAACTCGGGCTCCTATGTGCGTATCCAGATACGTACACACGTACATAGACTCGCACTCAAGTCTCCTTCCCCCCCTCCCGACCCCTAGGATTGGTCACAACCAGCCTTGGTGACATGCAAGTGTCCCCTCCCCCCTCTCCCCTCTCCCCCAATACTTTGGTCAGTGACCTTTTTTCGAAGGATTCACAGTCTACACACACACACACACTGGAGCTTTCTAAGGCATGGACTCGCACTCAACTCCCCTCCCCCCAATACTTTGGTCAGTGACCTTTTTTCGAAGGATTCAGACTTTTTAACGCATGGACTCGCATTGATACTGTTTACTTGGTTGTTTATCCATCCTCTATTTTGATTTTCATGGCACAGGATTTAATGAAGCAAAGAGATAGTTATCATTGATTGGCCCTTCGCTCTAAAAAGCTTTCTTTGATTCCTTTAGATATTGTTTATTTAGTTGTGATTTTCTTCAACATTTCTTCTCTTTTTTTAAATGGGTGTTTTAAAAAGTCTAGCTTGATATAATGATATATTTTACTTCTAAACAGAAATATGCGTATATTTTCTCCAGATTAATAAATTGAAAATAAATATTTAATTTATACTACACAAGTTACATAATATATATATATATATATATATATATATATATATATATATATATATATTTTGTCAATACGATACACAATTAATTTTAGTGAGTGTACAGGATCAATTCTTTTTCTTTACATTCTATTAAAAGTATTCTTTACAACGATTTCTTCGTTTCTTTGATCATTATATAAATCAAATTGCTCAATAAAAGATGGATATGATTTACCGTTTGTCATCTGCTGAATGAAATAGACACAAAACAAGCCACATATGTTTGAAAAGTAACTTTGAACTCTGAATGGATTGAGGATAATAATTTTCTTCATTTTTACTAAGTTTTTACGAATATAAACATCATTCTGGAACCCTAGAGATAGGCTGTCGAAATAATACAAAGGTTTTTTTTTAACAAACAAAGCCATCCAATGCGAACCAGGTCTATGGCTGCTGCTCATATTAATTATATAAGCCCCTGGCAGTTTTAGAGGTAAACATAGATCAGTGTCTCTCGCAAAACATCTATGAAAAACTCGTTTTGTAGTTTTATCTCGATACAATAGTTCTTGTATTTCTACTGCATTCATTTTATTAAGAATAAACTAATACGTTCCTAGACTTATCTATTTCAATAACAGACTGAAACTCTGCATATATAACAAGGGAGATCGGTTCTATTAATGGAGATTTAAACTGTAACTTTACTGATAATGTTCCCTGTTGTATAGTATTGGAGCATTCTCCAAGACAAGTAGTCCTCTTCTCCTGAGTTGGGTTAATACAATAAATATTTTTACTTTTTATAAATTCTTCATGCGTAAGTCCAATACTCTGCCCACCTCCAATAAACACTATACCGTTATATAACTAGTAAAAAGCCCTTGACGCAACTGGATCTGTATCGTCCGAATAGTCTAATTCAAATGGTCTTTCATTCCCATTTATATCGATTGTTATGCAATTCACATTATAAGGCTTAAATTCAAACGGTGATGCATCAAAACTACCAGGAAATGCAGAATGATCAACCATTCCTATGACTATGCGTGTAGGTATTCGCCCCAAGAAGATATTATCCACACTCGTCATTGATATTCCACTCACAATTGTAAAATTTTGCATGCGAACTTTTGTGGTAGGGTACTTAGCGTTTGATTTAAGCAACGTATTTTCTATCTCTAGATAAGCTGATGCTGAATGACGGACTTTTCTAATGTAAAGAAAACTCTCTAATAATTCGATTTTAGCTTCTAAACCGGTCTAGCTTCTAAATAGTGTAAATGAATGTGGTGCTCTGGATAACTTTATCTTTATTTAGACTCCATTAATTAACGGCTTATGTTGTGAGAAGAAATGAGCATGTAGTTTTCCATATGCATCAATTAGTTTTTTCTTCGATCTGCTATATTTCTTTTCTATACTTTCTTTACTAGAGTAATACCTTGCAGTGGAAAGAAAAGTAGAATTTTCTTCTTCAGTATAGTTCAACAGTCTTAAAATATGCACGATAGGGGTAATTATTTTCAATCGAATTTACAGATATTTCATTTAAATAAATATCAATATTGCGGAACAAAGTGGAAAGAATATTATTTTCAGGAAAAACATTCTCCCCATCTAGAAGTTGGCTTCCGTTTGACTTCACAATTCTTGCTTTAATATAAAGATAAACCTCACTAGGGTCTACATAATACTGTCCGTTACCAGATACATAATATTCAATCGGTGTGAGGTCGGAAGAGATATTGTTGAGGGGAGAGTAAGACTGATAATTGCTTTCAACGATGGAAGTTTGGGTTGGTGGAACAGTAGACAAATCGAATTTATATTATGAGAAAAAAACATCCCCAGCCTATCATTATCATCTATTTTCAACTTACTTCTATTCTTCAACTTCTTATTCATCCATTTTCGCTTATCTATTACACCTATTTTTTATGATTTCCTCTCAGTATCCCTCTCAGATTTTAACTTCCTTCTAATATACTATCTAGTATCTTTAATGATAATATTTTTTACCCTTCCCAGCTGGTCTCTCAGAGCCTGCTTTGCACTCTTTTCATGCACAATATCCTGAACAGTATCAAAACCGGTGAAATAGCCTTCTTTCCTAGATAACGAGCACCACTCTTTAGATATGGTGCTGAATTTCTGAATAGGGAAGAGAAGAGGGATCCAAGACCATGTCCCCTCTGGGCTCTTAATCCTTTAAACACGCGTGGTCCATTCAACATTTTTAATTATCGTTTAATGTTTACTCTTAATGTGTAGTTTTATCATCAAATGACCAACAAAGAATGGAAATGTTTCCCCTTCAACCGTTCTTATATAAATATAAATTGATCTCAAGTCCTCAGAGCTTAGATTCAGATAGTGTGGATTATCAAAAGTTATAGTGAATGAACTATCATTGAAAGGAAGATGAAAAATTCTCATCAGCCTCGACTGTGTCCCGCCTACTAACTGATAGTCTATAAGGTTATAGTAAATGTAACATGATCTTAGATGAGATATAAGAGCAGTAAAATCTATATTGAACGCTATACAATAATTTAATTTTGGGATATCATCTCTGATAGATCTTTTCATTATAGTGGAAAATTCTTTTGACAGATGAATTAATACGAGGGGCGGTCAATAAGTTTTGCAATTCGGATATAAGGAAACGAGATATGAGGAAAAGTGTTTTATTATTTTTCAATATAACTACCATCGACTTCAATGCACTTGCGCCACTTGTCCCTGAGGCTTGGAATTCCCGACAACCAGAAATCTCCCGACTGCTGTTCAATCCACTCCTGGACGGCGAGCTGGACATCTTCATCGTCCCCAAACCGGCGTCCACGCAGTGCAGCCTTGAGCTGGCGGAATAAAAAGTAGTCGCTAGGGGCCATATCTGGATTGTAGGGGGGATAGATGAGCTCCTCGAATCCGCACTCGTGCATGGCAGCTTGTGCAACTCTGGCCTTGTGGACAGGGGCATTGTCACGAAGGAGCAGTACACCGCGTGTCAACTTGCCGCGCCGCTTCTGAAGTATGCACTTCTTCAACTTAGCCAGTTCCTCGGCGTAATATTGGCCTGTGACGGTCCTTCCACGAGGCGCAAAGTCCACCATCAACACTCCATCAGAATTCCAGAAGATGGTGGCCATGATCTTCCCGACTGAAGGTTGAGTCGGGAACTTGATGGGGGTCGGAGAGCCCCTGTGCTTCCAGGCCATGCTTTCGATCTTGGTCTCGGGATCCCTGCGATGGACCCACGTTTCATCAAGTGTGACTATGCGTGACTTGAATCCCGCCGGGTCTTGGTTGTACAGGAGCAAAAGCTCCTCCTAACTTTGACGACGTTGAAGTCGATCATGGGGCATGAGGTTTCTAGGTATCCAACGGGCACAGACCTTGGTCATGGACAAATTGTCGTCGATGATGTTGATAACACTTCCATGTGATATTCCAAATTCTCGCTCGATTTATTCGAACTTCATCCGTCGATTTTCGAGGATCATCCTCTCCACACGGGCCACATTGTCCTCGTTGGACACGTGTGACGGGCGTTCTGGACGTGAGTCATCTTCAAGGGACTCAAGACCATAGCGGAACTCTCTATTCCAGGAGGCAATGGTTGAATAATAAGACTGCGGTGTCGGTGTACACTGTAACCATGCGTTCATGGATCTCTTTTGCATTCTTGCCTTCCTTGGTCAAAAGGATAAATTTGTGACTGACAATCGGCGATCAGCTACTGCTTCTTAAATAGACGAGGCAGGAGCGTGCGGCTGCAGGTCCTGACTTGTCATAACTTGTCCTAACACCCCCACAAACAGCCACCCACCTTCTTCTGTTTTGCCCTACCGATTCGCAAAACTTATTGACCGCCCCTCGTAGATTTTCTTTCTTTTTTACATTGAGCAATGAACCTGAAGTGAGCATTAACATATAATCAGTAGGCATTTTCCGTTGGTTTCTGTCAGATTAAAACATTAAATTTGAGATGATAATTTCTGTTTCAATTTCAGATTCATTTTCTCTATGAGTGCTTTTTCATTTTTGTAATATCCAGCGTCTATCCATATCTCATCATAAGCATAGTCAATTTCTTTTACTTTTGTTACCTTCACTCTTTCCAATATAGTATTTGATGCATAATTGTTTACTTCCGTGATTTTACGATAGAATGTGAATGCGTGTGTAGACTTAGTAACATTATAGATATTCCGTGTAAATTGAACCTCACAAAGACCTACTTCATACTACCTGTGGTTTGTTATTATGGATTTGTGCACACGATTCTATAGTCAGACATGGTATTTTCAGGGTAAACATCCAGGGAGTACGAACAAGGAAGGGTGACATGAAAACTCTCTGGCTCCATCTTCACAACTGATATAAAACCTTCCACATCTCCCACCTTTATATAATTTTAGGAATGTATTTGCTTAAGATCTTAGGGTGACACCACATGCCTTGCTATATGAGTTAAACGATTCTGGGTACGCTCATCATTTTACTAAATAAAGCTTGTTTTTTCCATGCCCTTTCGCTTTAACTATCCTCCCCACTACATATTTCTTACGGGAGTCAAATTTTACTTTCTGTAGTTCTTCTTCATAAACCCCACCTTTAATATGTTTCCATTTAAATCTTCAATATAATAAAGGGCTAATATATTTGAAGTTTTATATATCTTGTAGATTTCCTCACTCCACCCTATTTCTTACCCTTTTTTAAATTTACTGGAAACGCGCGAGATTCGAACATAATCACCGATCTTATATAGAAACCTCTTTTTTACTTTGAGCTCTCTGCTGCAGTATAGCTACATCGTGTATCACTTTTGAACGGTGTGTTCCTAATCATTCTATGTCTAGAATTATTATAAGCTTCTTTGAAAAATCATCTAATACGTCGATGTATTTCCAGGTATTATTAAAAGTTAAGTATCAGAAAAGTTTTTCTTTTATTGTTCGTTGTACACGCTCTACAAGACTAGCTTTGCCGATATTAAATTCACTTAATAAACATTTCATCTTATCTCCTTTAAACTCTACTTCATCATCAGAACATATATAACCTGGAATCCATCCGGATTCTTTCATGAGATTTCTTACAGCATTTAACACTAACTGGTCCGTCTTCTGCTTTAAAAGAATTAATCAGATATATCTAGAATATACGTCAATTGAAAGAGTATGTATCGTACTCCATAATTAAAACTTTCATATTTGGACACCACAGTTAAATCTAGTTGCAAAATCTCGTTAGAGCCTTGCGCTTTTACGTGTTTGGTCTTGAATCTTTTTCGAACGGGTTTATGTAATGTATAGCTATCCAAACCCAAGAGAAAGCTTTCCACATCAGATCTTTTGGCGATCTTTTGTACAGATTGAGGTAGTCGATTTACCCCATCAAAAGATGTTGGTAGACTCGGGAATGTATATAAGCGTAACAATTGACGATTCATTTCTAACTGAATATCTGACTAGCTTACACTCTTATATAACTATTCAATGAAAAGACATCTTATCTCAAAATCCAATTTTATTTTATATCTAGATTAAAATGCATAATTTTAATTAGAATTTCATGGATGTTTGCAACCTTTTTCCTTTGTATACATTTACTGTATACATACTCCTTGTACAGCGCATTTTTCAATCGTGTAGGAATGAACTTTTCATCCCTTTTCCAGTAAATACCGAAATGGATACTTGGAAATAGACTGTTAGGGTTGGCCTCCACTACAGACTTTAACTGCTTTACACCATCGTCCTTCACCAAACGATCAACATAGGGAAAATTTTCCTGTTTAACCTGTGTATTGCAGCAAACACAAGCCAAAACTCATCCTCACTAAGAAATAGTTTATTTTTATAGCGGGTTCTTCCATAGGTATTTTCAAAGATCACTAACATAACTGAATTTTGTTCTAGTAATCTTCAAAAGGCTGAATATATTAATTTTATATTCCTGTTGTATAATTTGCTTCACCTGGAATCGAGACATAGCTTCTTATGAGTGAGTATTCGTGTGAATTTGGACAGACAGTGAGACAAAAGCCATTAGGATAGGATTTATCTGAGGCGGTTTGAATTTTCAGGTTTTTTCTTGTATTAACATAACAGTGGAGTTACCACTTAGCCTTTTTACAATTATTTGATTAGACCGTCTAGTTGCCATTTCCATCTGTGAAATTGATTGATAATTCAACCAGTTCCTTATTTTGGGTTGTTGGCGATAGTGAGAAATACGACGTGCGTTTGCGCAAACCCTTGATGTTGAAATGGAAGAAGTTAATGCATGAGTAATATTTTCTAATTCTTTCCGACGTTGTGAATTTTTTATAATAGATTTCGGGTAATTGGAAGATATAACTTTGCTCTTACTTCTTTCCAGAAGAGGGGTAGTAGTTTTTCCACGTTCTAGTTAAATCTTTAAGGAGGTCGATAATGTTAGTTTGTGGGAGTCTTTTACCGCCGATTGTAATCAGTCCATTATTATCCCAACTGAATCCTTTTGTATTTTTTAATGTCTAATAAATTAATCTACTCCTTTCACGAACATTAGGCTCCAGTGTTCCTAGTACTTCATCCTCATATTCGTTTATTTGATCCCTATCATTCTGGTTAACATTAGCGGGAGGTGAGTTTACAACCTTATCATACTGTTTTAAATAATGTTTCAACGTGTTCTGATAAAGTATAATACGTTTATCTGGTGGTATGTGTGAATTATTGAGTATAGTAGTGAATTCTCTTTCCAAAGATAAAAGTCTTTCTTGAGATGGTATTAAGTTTGAGGGTAGCTTTCTCTCTTTTTCTGGATAAACATCAATTTTTTTCATCTTAGAAGGTTGGAGAGAAGATGTGTTAGAACAGAGAATAAAATTAGTAGAAACGTTTCTCCACGGTGATTTATTATTTTTTTCTTTAGACGTAAATAACCTGGCTTCCGAGCTAACATACGTATCAACCGTTTGAATGGTAATATCTTTTGTTTCTCTGATGCTGTCATCGGAACATTACCTTTTATTAGATTTAGACACATTTCACATACACATTTGACAAAATCACTATCCATGCTTCCTATGATTGATTTTTTCATCTTTTTAGAAAGTGTAGGGAACGCATGGAAGAGATACGCGTATCTTTTCAATTTATGGTTCATTCTAAAAGACATACGTTTTCGATTTCGTTTGGAAATATACCCGTCCGTAAGTTAAATCGTACAGTGTTTCTCGGACTGAAGTCGCAGAGCAAGTAGCCATAGGGTTTTGAGACTGATTCTTTATATATCTTCATGAAACTCTTACGTTCACCAGGCATTATTTGTCCAACAAATATATTTATCTGGGAGATGTCTCTCCTCTGGTTAAATATTTTTAAATTGTGACAATTTAAGGCTATATTGCGCATATAAGAATTTTTATAAAATAGATTTTGAGCCACTAGGAATATGGAGATATTCTTATGGTGGGAAGTAATTGCAAATATCTCTGATATATTTGCATCTATCTTCTGCATTAAGTCATCTAAAATAAGGAGTGTATGATTTTTTTCCATCTAGAGATGAAACATCGTACACCCCTTCATGAAACATCACTTCGTTTTTAAATTCTTCATAATCTTTCTGCCACACAGTATAACACCATATGATTCTATCAACACGCTGAGTAAACATCTTATCTCTATTCCGGAGTATATGATATAGGAAGTGGATTTTTCCGCTAGACGTCTGCCCAATGATCAATGAAGTACATGGGGAAATAAATTTAAACTTTTTGACACTTCCTTCACTCATACTTTTTATGTACAATGAATGATACAGCTTCTTTCGGATAATTATAAACAAAAGCCTCTCTCTAAAATTTAATTTTTCATACCTTCTTCACTCATGCTTTCAAATTGTATAATGAATGAGCAAACATATTTCAGATAACTATATACAAAATGTTTTCTTTCTTTATAGACCATCAGAAAAGATGTTTACTCCCCCTGCAAAAAAGCGAAAGATCCACCAAAAGGATACGACCCACTCCTCTTTATCCAACATCTCATCGAGAGAAGGTGTCGTCGGTATGGAGTCCGAGTACGTATTTGTCACTCATGCTTTCCTTCTGTTAATGAATACGTAAACTTCGTTCAGATAAATATATACATCATTTTTTCCCCCTTTTTAGATTATCAAAAGAACAGCAAAGAGAAAATCGTTCTTGTGCAAATATTACGCCATTAAGAGAAAACAGATATGGAAATCTTCGGATTATTATATATCATATAATCGCGGAGAATCCAGAAGAAGCTGGTCTTGGTAGAATAGTGTGTGAGCTTTCGCGACGTATATTAAATTTCCAATGGATTCGAGATGGTGATTGTCGTGTAAATATAAGTTTTCAGATTATGGATGTATCCAGTGATACAATCCATTTACACATTCCATTCGTTCAACTACGTGAGTCGACACTATTCGGTTATATCATGAGACGATTCGAGACAGCATTCCAATCTGCGGACACAAACGAGTTTAGTACCTTCAATCTCACAGTTCGTGTTTACAGGATTCCTGCAGTGCATTCTGTAATACCATCCAATGTCCGATTTGATCGTCATAATATATATATAAATCATATAAATTCTACAGGATGCACATTTGTTTCCTTAGTCCTCGCCAAAAAAAATGAAGGAGAATGTTCGCGCAAAAAACTTTTGGCTTCCAACAATAATAAAAGAGTCTCAAGAGTTGGCAAGAAAATGTAATCTTGTGTACGAAGAGTCTGTCACTGTAGATCAGTTCTCCTTAATAGAACGAGAGCAGAGATGTAAGATCCTCATATTTACGGCTAGAGGCGATGAACGTAAATTCAAATTACTTCATCGACCAACTTATCCTGAAAAAACAGCCTCACTCCTATTCATTGGTCTTGAAGGTGAAACTTACCATCCAATTCGCCACATTAGTGATACATATGCTAAAAACTAGAAACTTACTTTTAATCACGGTATGTGTTTTTCCTGCTATACCTTCGATGACAACGTAACAGTCCATCTAAAAGATTGTGAAGGGGTATGCAGTCAATGGCTTGGGCATTGTGAGGGAGAAAGAATTCGAGGGATTATATGTAATAAGTGTAATCGCTCATTTTACAGCCAATCATGTTTTGATAGGCACAAAAAGCTTCATACTTGGGTGAAGATTAGCATGTGTCTTAGATGTAACCATATAATCATGCAGGGTGCAAACTTCATGAGACGGCACAAGTGTGAGAAGTTGTTCTGCTCTAAATGTTATACATACTATAAAGCGGATGGAACAGAGCATACGTGCTGGATGAAGAGATCGAAGAAGTCGATGGTTAAGAAATGGAATGCCGTATATTATGATATTGAAACATTTAAAGAAGTGGGATCATTTATACTTTTTCCTTATGTAGTGGTTATGCAAATAATCTGTGAAATCTGTTTTGATAATGAAAATGAAACATATGACAAATGTATGAACTGTGATACACAAACAAAGATTTTTCAAAGAGATGGGGAAAACTCCCCTTGTAAACCCTTTATAGAAGAGCTAATACGAATAAGAGGATCGAGAGAAAATGTGAAAACATTTGTGATGGCACATAACAAAGACAAATTCAATGCCCAATTTATTTATGACGAACTGCTTCAACATTTTAATTCTAATCTCTTTACTTCGCATCCAATGAAGCAGGGACGAAAGATTTCATAGATTGAGCTCGGTCAGGACATAATTTTTAAGGACACACTCCTATTCATGCCTTCTTCACTAAAAAAATGCCCAAAACAATGGGAATCCCAGAAATGAAAAAAGGTTATTTTCCTTATGATTTTCCTTCAGAGGAAACTGAATTATACTGGACCCGTTCCTGAAAAAAAGGTATTCTAACTATGAAAAAATGAACAGCGAGGAAATATTACACTTTAACAGTAATTTTTATTTTAAGTTCCAGAAAGAAGTATATAATATTTGTACAGAATTTATTAAGTAGTGGATTCAATATGTTTCTATCCTTCGCCTGTGTTTTGAGAAGTTTAGGGGTACGTTCATAAGAAGATTTAACATTGATCCTATGCAGTCTTGTATTACGATAGCCTTATTGTGTTATAAGGTTTATAAAGATGCCTACTTACCAGAAAATTATATTGCAGTCATCGATAGGAAGAAATACAAAGCTTTTTATTATAAGGCTATACGTTGGCTTATGTTTGAAGAACATGTTAGAGGAATCCCGATTCTTCATGCAAGAAACGGTGGTAAGCGAAGCCTTTCTGTTGGTGGAAGAGTATTTTTTCCTGACAGGTTTTCACCATCAGGAGGAGAAACTGTGTTTCTCTTTCATGGATGTTATTGGCATGGGTGCCAGAAAGAAAACTGTGATCTAAGACAGTATGTTTCCATTGTTGGACGTGGGTCGTTGGACCGATATTATCAGACAGTAGAGAGTGATCGAATTCTTAGTAGTAAATAAAAGGTTATCATTCTCTGGGAGTGTGAATTTGAAACCATGATGCAAACCATTCCAGGGCGCCGTGAGACGGTTAATAGAATATCTGCCTATGTAATCAATAGTATATTGGATGTAGGAAGTGCACTTTTTGGTGGCAGATGTAACCCATTTATATTATACTACCCACCAACAGAAGGTGTGAAAATCCATTATGTCGATTTTTTTCTTCTTATATCCGTACTATATGAAAAACAATCCCTATCCTGTAGGATCACCTCGGCGTTGCGTATCTGTGCGAGAAATTCCGTCTATTCAAGAATTCACTCAGGGTGTGAATGAGGCATATTTCTGTATCGTGAAAGTTGATGTTCTCCCTCCTAATAATCTGTATATTCCAATTCCCCCTCAATCCGTAGATGGTAAACTTACTTTCACACTCTGCACCACATGCGCTCAGCAAAACTCATACGAATGCGATCACTCTGAAAAGCAACGCATGATTTCCGGAGTGTCCACAACCCCTGAACTCAAACTTGCACTGGGAAAAATGTATAAGATCAAGAAAATCTACGAGTTTTGGGAGTTTAAAAAGAGAGATGGTTTGTTCGCAGAGTATATAAAAACCTTTTTAGAAGAAAAAAAGGAGCTTCTGGCTTCCCACGAGGAATAATTGGTGAGAATGAAAAAAAAGAATACGTGAAGAGGGTGAATCATGTTTAGAGGATAAACATCCAAATAATCAACATCAAAAGGAATCCTGGAAAGCGTTTTAGAGCGAAGCTCTGCCTAAATAGGTAAGAATTTCTTCCTGCGATTAGATTTTTTTTCTGTGTTGATATATTAACTTCCACGTAACGAATCTTCCAATTGCAGCATTCACAACCGCCTATGCTCGAATCAAGCTCTATGGCCTCTTAGACTTGTTGGGTGAAATATTGTTGCACTGTGACACAGACAGTGCTATCGTCCTCGTTAGGAAAGATTATCCACAACCTCAACTCGGAGAATTCCTAGGTGATCTCACCGATGAGATCAAGGATGTGTACGGTGCTGATGCGTATGGGGATTCATTCTGCTCCTCGGGTCCCAAATCCTATTCGGTACGTATCCAAACGCCGAGTGGGGTGAAGTATATACTTAGTGCTAAAGGATTAACCATTAACACTCATACGAAGGATATAATAAACTACGATACTATGAAACGCCTAGTTGGAGCCCATGATGATAGTCATATCATTGTACCATTTATAGGTTTCAGAGCGGAGGAACACGGTGGAATGAAAGAGGTGAGAGGAGAAAAGGTTTTGAGAAAGACGTTTCGGAAACGTATTGAGCTCCCAGGGAGTTACCGAACAATACCTTTCGGTTTCAAAGGGATCTTACAAGATATTAAAAAAAGAAAGTCCATTGAATACCTGCCAGCTGTTATTAGCTCTTTCTTTATGTGCATATATATTTTTTCAATTATTAATAATATTCTCTGATTCATATGAATAAAATAAAGATGAAATAATACGCGTTATGCTACAAATGTTATATTTTGTCTAAAAAATAACTTATCACATTCTCTTGACCTTGTAAGAAGGGGATTCTTTCATCCTTGCCTTTTCAATCTTAGTTTTCATCGTATCGGTGAGTTGATGGGAATACCATGAGATAAATTGAAATACCAAAGGGTTTTGTGTCAAATATAGCGATGTTCACTACTTTCTTCATATCAATCACCATGTTAGAATGCAATATGCCGAAAAATCTATCCTCCCATGTATTGTGACGATCGGATAGACCTGCTACAAAGAAAAACTGGTCCATAAGCTCGTTTTTCAATTTTCCACCGATGATTAAATCTTCTAAATCCATAAACTGGAGATTTTCAATCACTTCTTTTCCGTTACTATAGTTGAAAGGTGGTTAGACTGACCCACTATAGAGAAATAAAATTCGATGAATTGGGTGTTCATGTTTCTTCGAAGATGATCGAAGAAATCAACTGTAGATGAATAGTCTGGGATAAATTTATAATCCGATCCACACACATCTTGAGTTGTAAAATATTTACTAAGTCTAGGTGCGGTACGGTGTGGATTGAGGATCATCTTAGGATGTGTGACACACAAAGAGGTTTAACGACAAATGATTTAAACAGATGGCCACTAGACGGGCCAATCAAAGAATTGTAAAAGGTTAAATGGCAACTTTACGGTTATGTTAATACAAGAAAAATCCTCAAAATTCAAACGCTCAAAGTATTAGGGGGATGTGGAGGGTGAAACTTGCCTCGTGATATGGGGGTAGGGTTAACGTGATTGGCCTCGCGGGGAAAGAAGCAGGCTTGGGAAGCATGGGGTAGAGTTAGGATAGTGGCGCCCAGCGTTATCGCGAGGAAAGGGGGAGAGACGGATGGCGTCGGAAAGTAAATACAGCTGCGGTGTGATTTCATCTCGAACTTTCCAAACTCTTCACGCTAGGCGCACGTGGTTTAGAAAGAGGGATGTGAAAAAGGGTATTTCTGAGGGGGCTTCCTTTCGTGATGGTGCTTCGAGGGCATCCTCTCATAAAATTTCATAGGTTAAGTTTGGAAATACTTTAGGAACACTCCATTAAAATGATCTCAAAATCCGTTTATAACTTTTAGAGTTGTCAGTTTAGGGCCAATCCTGTTCGCATTCAATCCCTACGGAACTATAAGTGTATCTAACGTAAGATGGTAATTTACTAGAAACTGGAAGGTGCATAAGAGACGGATGTTATATTCGTGATTTGCGCAAAAAATACCCCTAGAAAATTTTATTCTCATTTCTGTTTTTTGTTTTATTGCTTTACTGTGTTATTAACCTCTGACTTTAATCCTTTCCGTTCTCCTTTGAGCTAGACTCTATGGTGTCCATCTAAACATGATAGGAACCCACCACTTCAGTATAGCCCAAAGTCAATCCCATTCTCGCCTCCACCTTCGAGCAGAACCATCGCCACTCAAACTAGAATAAACTATCAGTGCACTAATGCCAACACCAGCACAAATACTTTTTCCTTCCACCAGGAAACACATCCGCTCTATCTTTACCAACACACAATTAAAACACTTCGGCCAAACTACACCTCAACTTTACGCCCTCCCCAAATAAACAAATCAGAGAAAATCCACACACAGAGTTATTTTATTCCAACTAAGATAAAATCCGTCTTCTTTACTCTGAAAATAAAATCACACAACAAACATTGGCCCCCAAACAAACATACATCAGACAAAACCAAGACTAAGTCGATACTCAGCAACTTATCGATTACCCAAACCTCGGACAAGCAGAAAACTTTCACCTCACTGAGTCAGCTGGAAGATGGTGTTGTGAAACTGGGGGTCGCCATCCTCACTGAAGAGAGGTATATTTGCGATGGGTACTTTGTCCTTGTTGGCATCTCTGAATTCAGGGCATGTGTGTTGTCTTGCCGGTTGTCTCTTGTTTCTATTTTAGTAATAGACTCAGTTTTGCATCGTCTGTAAAGGAAGCAATATCATGGGTGAATTCAATCCTTCATAAATTTCGAAAGGACAAGCTTTCCAGCTTGGGATTTAAGCCCGGGACTCCGAATATCTCCGAGTGCTAATTTAAATGACCATGTCAATATCCAACATCAGGATAATTGAGAGGAAAGATAGTAACTCAATCACCGAACTTAGCTTTAATTGGTCAAAATGGGTGTATTATCTTCAAACTACACTAAAAATATGCAACTCAATGTTTTGAATGATGGGAGGTCAATCTTCGAAATTAAATTTACTTGGGTTGAATATAAATAAATTAACTCAGGAACTCGAGCAAAAATGGCGAAGTAAATCCTAGAACTATTGTTAATCAACAAGAAAAATGGCAAATCAATACCCGCCATTGGTTTACTCAGTCAAAAATGGGTAGGATATTTCGATCAACAATATGTAAGTCATTCATGGAACTGAACATAATCGAATGAAAAGATGGCGAGGCAATCTCCGAAATAAGGTTTAATCTTTGGAAAAAGTCTAAACTTACTGGTAATACATCCTCAGAATTCGATCAGAAGTTGGCATGTCATTCCTTGAATTGAAATTGACAACAACAAAGAGCACAAGTCACTACACGAAATAAATTCAAATCTGTCCAAAAACTGGATAAATTAACTTCATACTTTAATAGAAAACTGTCCAAGTATATCCCAAAGTTACGAGTATATCGCTTAAAATAGGTAAATTAAGTTCAAACTCGGTCAATAAATGGCCAGTTAATACTCAAAATGATGTATAATTGAGAGTAAGCATAGATTAGAGGTCAATCCCAGAAATTAATTTTTTCGATTAAATATGGGTAAATTTACTCAGGAACTCGATCAGAAAATACTCAAATTACCTTCGGGACTAGATAAAAATTGTAAAGATCTACCGGGAGTTATTCGAGGATAAAGATGCAAAGTCAATCCCGAAATAACCTTTTATTAATAAGTAATTTAAGTTCAGAACTCGATGAGTAATGGGAAATTATCCTCCAACCTGAAGTTAAAAACAAAAAATATGGCACGTGAATCCTCGAGATTAAGTTAGAACTTAAAAAGAACTAAAAAACAGGTAAAATAAATTCAGAACTCGTTCAAAATTGGGCAATTCAATCTTCGACCTATGATTAAGAAGCACAAATTGTGAAATGAATCCTCAAACCCATGTTAAGAAAGAGAAAATATGGCAACTCATTAGCCAATACAAAGTTTAATAGGTGAAAATGAGTAAATTAACTTCAGAACAGAATTTGATAAAAAAGGGCAAGTCAATTCTCAATCTTAACTTAATATACTGGCGAAAGATGGGAGATCAATCCCCGAATTAAAATTTAATTGGTCTAACATAGGTAAATTATATTCAAAAGCGATCATAAATTGGCCAGTAATTTTTTAAATGAACTTAACTGAGAGTAAAGAGGGAAATTTAATCACTGAAATAAAGGTAAACCGTGAGAAATAGGTGAATTACATTTACAACTTGATTAAAAATTAGAAAATCAATCCTCGAACTGAAGTTAGTCGAGAAGAAAGGTTCGAACGAGAACTGAGTTTACTCGCGAGGAAGGATGGCAACTCATGATCGACCGATATGCGATCGCCAGTAAGACTCTCCTTACCTCTCAGCAGGAAGTGCTTGTTTCTGTAATCAAAATTCTAACTTATGTGAAGACTGCAGCACTCAACCCTTGGCTATTCAAGGAACTATGTAAAGACATGAATTCTGATCACGAAGTTCTTCTTTTCTACACAGCAGTAAGTTGGTTATCGAAAGGGAAGGTTTTTAATCGTGTCTTCGAGATGAAAGATGAAATAAAGCCATTCCTGTAGGTTCAAGAAAAGAAAGATCTTGTAGTTCACTTTCAATCAAGATGAAGCATGGAATAAAAGGGTTGTGTACCTTGCCGACATTTTCAATCAGCTGAACAAGATAAATTTGAAGCTTCAAGGAATGGAAACACATATTCTCTTTTTTCAATATAGTCTCCTGGCCTTTGTTTCCAAACTGCAGAACTGGCGTCGGAAAACCAATCTTGGAAATATCGCTAGGTTCGAAAAATTTTGTGGAGTGATGGATGAGTCTTAGGTCCAACTGGATAAGTTCTTCAAGGATGATATTAATAAACATCTTCAATCTCTCGAAGAGGAATACAAGCGATGCTTCCGTGGGCTATCACAGGAACAGGAGGCCATGGTAAGGAATAATTTTGTACTGCACTTGATGTATCAGGCATCCCCGATGAGATCCATGAATTTCTGGATCTAAGCAACGAATTCTCCAGCTCGTGATCTCTTCAAGGTGAAATCGGTTACACGCTCATGTCCAGGAACTCAACAGAAAACAATCATAACATCGCTTCGGTTCTCGGTAGTCGTAGTGTTACAGATACGGCGAGTCGCTCCGAACGGGGCACGATGCCTATTTTTCCGTGGCGCCATCCGTGTAAACTGCCACGACCCCAGCGTGGAGTAGCAGAGGCGTAGCGACAAATAGTCAGAAGGAATACCCTCCAGGATGGCGTTCTGGGTAAAACAAGATGCGTCACCAGGTCGAGAGCTACATCGAGCTCTCAGAGGACTTACATAGCTCCAAAACCGAAAGCTTAAGTGTATACTTGACGTCTCTCTGCGGTATATACAGGCAATGGGCACTGTACACGTCATGCGGAATCCATCGGTTACTAAACAAAGACCGTTGTGGTAGATCGCGTAATCCTTCCAGAAATCATCTGGATAGTCGGTGCACAAAATTCACAAGCGTAGTCTAGCTTCAACCGAATAATTGTAAGCTGAAAAATATAGATCTGTATCCCTATGACCACCCCAGGTGCAGAACGCCACGGAACTAAGAATGTCCATGTCGTGGGTAGATGAGACCCTGTGGCTGGGAATATAAGCCTCCTAGGTAAGTCGTCAGTTGAAAACAAGACCAAGGCAGCGTTGCTATTTTACCACTTCCAGGTAAGCCGTAGATGGCGACAGAAGTGCACTTATTTATTTTTGGTCAAGGAAAACCGAATTCCGTGCGCTTCAACGTAGTGAGCGATGCTGCTCAACGCTCAAAATTTGGCATCTGGGCTGCGCCAAAAGAGAGCGAAAAGGGGTCTATCTATAGTGTAGCGAGAACATATTCTGTCAGCACTGAGATGATACCGCTGAGGATGAGACGCTTTTCGCTTGTCCAATTGGAGCGGGGAGAGGTCCCATCACCCGTACGTGGAATCAACGCTCTCGCATAAATTCTGATATGAAGAAGGGGAGGCGTCTACTTTGTTAGAATCAGCCGAATAGTTATGATGTTATTAAAAAAATAAAAAAAAGCAAAACAGGGACCGACCGACCGACATAGTGAGATGTAGATTTGCCCGCGCCCAGACTCACACGGGACTAAAAGTTGTACACGATCCTGTAATATTGGCAAGTACATTCAGCACAGTTATTTCAGTATATCTAAACGTTATAAAAAAATCTTCCTCCAAAGGGGTTCCGTCCAGTTCATAATTGCTTCACCTATATACATGAACTTGTTACCGCCGATTCAAAATAGCCTTCCTGGTGGCTATTTTTCTCTCCTTGGTTTAACTTCTAGCGAAGAATTTTGTTCTTTCTCATTTAATTATTAGCGATACCAACCCTTTTATCAAAGTAGGGTCCCCAACTGGATTATGAAACCTACTTAAAGATCAGATAGATATATCACTGCTAAAATCGATGGTATCGATGACCGTTCATCGCTTGGAAGTGCAAGAAGAACGGTGGTAGCACGATGGTTCTAATTGAGCGTTTACAACCTCTTTTGTGGCTCGTGAGAGGATCACTCCTTAAAATTTGGAATGAAAACCCCGTGGCGGGATTGCGTTGTGTTTGCGAGACTCGGCGTCCCGCTTGACTGGAAGGCGCTTTATGCGAACACCTCTAAATTTTAAGGGCGCTCTTGCCGGGAGTCGAAGCCGTGTACGTATGCTGAATATCCAACACCTCATCCACTGACCTAAGCATTTGATGAGGGCCCCGACACACCCGGCCAAACGCTCGGTTCCCGAGCGCAGGATTTTTTATTATTTCTTTAATTTTTTTTCACCAAAATATCCAATTTTAACAGAAGGAATATTTCGATTTCTAGACCCTTTTTAATAAAAGGCGAAAAATAGGGAAATAAATCAAAACCATTAACCGAATCGCATTAAAACATCAATGTTTTCAGAATTAATATCTGGCTTTATTTTTTCATGCAAGTAAGCCCCTCCCAAAACATTTTCATGGTTGATTCTTTTCTTTAGCCTAAACCGTCCTTGTTTAACGCCTCAACACCAGGGAAATGTCTATTGTTACTGGGCTTTTGTAATTGTTGCGTCTAAGTATACCCCTTGAAAACGATAACAACTATCAAGAAACAGCGGTTATCAACAAGGGTTTGGGAAGTCGAGCCCATCATGAGGGTATTCGCCATACAAATGAAACGCGGAATAATAATCATAAGAGACATTGAAAAGAGAAAGAGATACCATTTATAGTCTTCTCAAAATCGCTATCAAATCCCCCTCAATTTCATAAATTCTTCTTATTGCTGATAAATCGATTTCACTCCTTTTCCTGATCTGTTCTAGGTCGGTCCCAGATGCGATTCTTTACTCACTACGTGACAACCATTCAGGCGTCTTTTTCTAGTACTGACACAATAACACTGCTAATAATAGCCAAACCAATCGTCGCAAAAGGATGCCTGAATCGTTCAATAAATAATTGAATTCTTTACCTACTTCTTCATTCTAGTTTGGGGGCCGTGTGTAAGCTCGCTAAATTCAGAAATATCACTCGCCATCTGGATCCCCACAAAATTTTCAGAATCGTCGGATGCGGCCATTCCAAGCCTATTCGAAGAATAGTTTCGTTTTCGTTTAAATCAGTCTGCGCAAACCAACATCGCCTTCGTATGTGAATATTTGGTTTGATTCCAGTCCGAAATGGCAGTTCTGAAAGCAATTTTTATTTAGGAAATAGCATTCTCCTCCTGCAAATAAAACTCGGCGTTCCATATAAAAATATAGTTTATTAGAGGGGGTTAGAATAGCCGATTTGTCATAAAACCTCTTTTTAAAACCTTACAGAATAATAAAAGGGAGACAAAAAAAGGACATAAAATTTTCCATTTTAACGTTATTACACATAACAAAAATTAAAATGAAAATTATAGTCCCCCTTCATTTTTTTTATTAATGTTATGGCTTGGGTAGACGGTTGGCTCATAATCTGATTAATTTCAAATTATGTTGTCAAATTAATGTATAAACTTCGCCGGAATTAGGCTGCACCAGTGAATTAAAACTAAAAATTATAATAAATTTGATGTATAATGCAGTTTAATTATTAATTAGCTCTGTATAGAGTGACGATATCTCACTGGCTGCGCTCAAATTATCTGAGCGGGTGAAAATGGATGAAAATTTCCCTTACTAGAAATGATTAGTCATTAGAAGCGAATATTTGATTAATTAACCTTTAAAAGTATGTTTAATCATAAACAAGAGCGTCTAATTTCGATGCAACACATCTCTTGTGCTATTTAACTGGTACAACTACCACAGATTTCAGAATTCATACAGTCTTTCAGACCACTTAGAAGAAATACATGAAAAAGTAACGAATTCTAAAATCTCAAAGGAGAAATTTGATGTAGGTATGGTAGAGCTTCTTTTACTTCTATTTAGCTACTTTTTATGATGTAATTTGAATAATTGTAAAGGAGTTCCATTTAAAAAGCTATCTAGTATTTGATTCATCATTTGAATAAGAAAATAAAGCGAAACCATTCGAAAGCATCCCTTCAGGAAAGTTAGGGAAAAGGTTTGAAGTGGTGGAGTTAGAGGAAAATGAACGTCTGTACAAGAAGCATAGAACAAGATAGCTGTAAACCTATTCATTATAATAATATTTATTCAATATATATTATTCACTTTATTAAAGTTTAGTTCTCATCTAACATCCATTTTTACTTTGAAATTACATTTTATTTTAATTTCTGTTGCTGCATAATCCATTTTTTCTAGTAAATCATTTCTATCCATTTATTTATCAATGTTTATTTTATCATCAAACCCAAGGAATTTGCTTTTGTTTAAATTTCCGTTCCAAAACTTTATTTTTTTGCCTCTTTTTTTTATTCCTTGTCAGAAAGGGAGTTTTTTTTATCTCATTTGTTGAAGGTTGGTAATCAATTTAATCTGATTGTTGGATATTAGTTCTTCACCTCATTTCTAGTTCTGTATTTATTCATTAGATGACCGAATCGCTTGGGTGGTCTGTAATTTGCATCCTTTAAGTTTGTTTTTTTCCTCTAATCTTAAGGAGAAAAGTGGGGGATAATAAAGAGCCGGGACTAGAACAAATTGTTCTATTTCAAAGCGGAATTTAGTGATTTTGCAAGTCTAAATTTGATGGTGAATATTCCCATTGTTAGAGTTCTAATTGTTAGTAAAATCACCCGTGTTTATTCATTAATTTATTACAATTTTCATTTTAATTTAAAAATTTATTGTGAATTTATTGTAAATTCTTAGAACTCACGATTTTCTAGACCCACCACAGAACCACTACACTTGTAATTCAGTATTTGGATTGATCAGACACAAAAAGAAAATTCACGACCAAAAACATAAAATCACGACAGCAAACATAAATAGTTTTATTTGGTTAATATAAAAGATATTAGTAAGAAATGGCGTTGCTTCGCAAATTGCATTTCCGCGATGACGTCAGAATAGATACTATAAGCCATTCGCAAACAAATTTCATTAATATATTAATGATATGATTTTCTCGTTTATACCTTTGGTACCAAATATCCTGGATCACTTCTATTCTCGTGGAGTAAGAATTTTAACAGCACATCCAAATGGAACCTTTTTAAACAACATCTATATATAAAAATATTAGCCAGAGTTTTTACTTTGTGAAAATTGTGTTTTTCTATGAATACACCCATATAAGTATAAATAAAGGAAGGAAAAAAGAGCCTACAGTATATTTTAAAAGATCCAAATGACTATATCGTCCAACCACGAAAATCCTTAATAAATCTATTAATCAATACAGCAGACGTCTATTCTGCCTTTATTTATCCTTTATTCTAAGAAACATTCATGCGCACAAGCAGTTAAAGCATGGAATCAAATCCGGAACGCTTACAGCTGCATTAGTTTTATATTATCGATAAAAATTTATGATAAAAGTATGATTTAAGTGCCAGGGGACGAACGTTATTGGATAAATGGGGCACTTAGAGAGAGAGAGAGCATTAATACTTTGCTAACGATTTCTCCAATATCAAAAACCGAGCAAGAAAATGATTGAAGAGTTATGGAAATACGTATATAAGAGCGGCGGCATATTTAGTGCACGTATTCGGCGACTAACCATTTTAAATATGCCTGTACGCAAGTTCAGTTGTCCACACACCCCTAAGATAAAGGACGCACGTTGAATTTAATGGGGGAGAATGGAAAAAAAAATGATTTAGCAGTTAGGAAAGTTAAATAAAAGAGTAAAATGAATTGAAGACTTAGAGAATCAAGGACAAGTAAAGATCACGGTCCACACAAGGGTAACGATGGAAGGAAGAAGAATAAGAGAATAATTTGTTTACGATGGATGGTACCATTTATCTGCTAATTAATGATAATATTGTGCATGCAATTTTCGAGGATTTGAGGCTTGTGCTCAAAGACATTAGTTACAATAAAGTACAAAATAGTATCGCCCCCCATATATATATATATATATATATATATATATATATATATATATATATGCAAAAAAAACACAGGAAAATGAACGCGGATTCCAAGTTCTTTCGAACTTTTTCAGTTCATCTCAATGAACAAGTTCGAAAGTACTTGGAATCCGCCTCTCATTTTTCTGTGGGATTTTTTGCATATATTGCTGTACTCACGTGCTACTTTATGAGTTTCTCATATAAATATATATATATATATATATATATATATATATATATATATATATATATATATATATATACATATATATATATATATATGTATATATATATTTTTTTCTAAGAAAAAGAAGAACAAAGGAAACTAAAAATAAAAGGAAGAAAAAAAAATAAAAAGAAAGGTAAAAGGAATAAGAAAAGAAAAAAGAAAGAAAAAGAAAATAAAAGAAGACCTGCCCTGAGTAAACTCACGGCCTGCATTGCCTAATTTAAACCCCTGAAAAGATTGAAGGAATTATAATTTGAAAAGGATTTTATCTCCCCTCACATATGATGTCATTCAGCAGAGAAAACTTACTGATTAGTTGTGAGACCCGAACCACTTCGCCTCGGAGCGTTTCGCAGCCGCTGAGGTGTTGCCCCAAATCGGGTCTCCATCCGAACACTAACCACACTCGATGTGGCTTAACTTCTTTGTAATCGGAAGGCATGCTTTTCCACTCGGCTAAACCGTAGCCCACCGTAAATAATAATAACAAAATATCATAATAATATTATAAATTATTACCTCTACTCTAGAGATATATAACAATTTGCACCACTGCGCTACGTACAAAATCAAATAAATAAACGCATTAGATGGGTTTCATTATTTTATAAAAACAAGGTCAACCGACCCAAGTCGCGTGCTCTCAATTATTCAGACTTATGACCTGATGACCTTTAAAACTTTCAATAATTCCCTGACTAACCTTGGGAACACCTTGGCAATTATATCATTCGAAAGGAAATGTAAAATAACATAAGGGTTTCAAATTTCGTTAGAATCGGCCGAATAGTTACGATATTATTGCCAAGAAACTCATTGGAAAGTCAAATGGTGACCATCCGACCGACCGACGTCCTACGAACCAACATAGTAACCTATAGAGTCGCGTCCCTCTGACTAAAAAGAATCAATGGCTTCATCTCAAAGTTTAGGCTAATTTTTCCATTTTATCAAGTATGTAGGAAAGTTTTATTTAAACTAAAGGAAATTTTATTAATTTGGGCGATCCAAAAATCTTCCATTTGGGGGGGAGGGGGGAGATGTGAATCGTGCATTAAAGATTATATCTTATAAATATATGTAAAACTATTTGCCTCCTTATTTTCAATGTTATTTATATGGATGTGAGTTCCATTTGTCGGCGTTGTGATGGAGTTACAACTGGAGTGGAATGTTTCTGTCTTTCGTAACCAGGGAATAAAGGAGTATTAAGTTTACATAATTATAAGAGATTTAATTGCTAATTATTCATACATGGGAAGAAAAAATAAAGATGACAATCTCAATAATTCCTTACTTCCACAAAGAAATTTCTAATTAAATTGGTCAGGGAATTGAATTTAAAAAGATATATCTATCAGTTAAATTAATATGACACAAGCAGTTAAGTAATTCTCAGCAAAATATCCCTGATCGAGAATATGTTGCAATAATAATCAATACAATTCGAGACCCATCAGCCAAGGGCATTGAGCGAAATGCAAATAGATACCATATGGTAGCCCGAGGCTCAGATTATACGGTAGGCTCTTGCCTACACATCACATTTCCCTATTAACCCCCATACAGACGTGACTATTCGTCCATTTAAAAATTCATGGGAGGGTATGGGTGGATACGATAGCCACTATTGTCCCCAGCCTGTCCACGGCGCATGGGTTACCCCCTACCCTTTATCCATTAAGTATACGAGGAAGGAAATCTAAAAAGGACTGTGGAAGAAGTAACCCCTGAGATTTCGTTGGGGTAATTTTCCAACAAAAGGTAATCTTACATCTGTTTCACAGTTTGTGATGACCGTTTCTCCTATTATTATTGCGTGCTCCCTCGCCATACACCCACAGCTCCTTGCCATGAGGTCTCTGGCTGACTTAGAATAGTTCCGGTGTCTCAATCAATCGAACAACAAAAGTACTTAATCCTCCATTAGCTGCGTTAGATTGATGGAGGAAGACCATAGATGTACGGCAGACGTAGGTAGATGAAAGTAGATGATAGTAGAAGTAAACACCGTTAGTATAGCAAAAAGACTGATATTAATTATAACGCCTGAGATTCAATCCCGAACTAATCAAATTAATCCCAGAATCTGCTCGAGGAAGTGAGTACTGCAAATCACTGTCGAATTCCGTCCGTATATTACAAAACTCGGCGTTCGGCGGCGCAATTCTGCTCACACATATTTGACTGCATTACATTACTGAGGGATTGAGACGTAATTGACATTATATTTGTGGTTGTTCTGAGAGTGCTAATAAAATAGAGAGCCATGGAGTACTTGATGGTACCTTGATGTAATTTATAGTATCATGGAGTTTCACTCAGTATTTTAGAGTACATATATAATCAGTAAAGAGTAATTCTGATTGTCGTGGAATAAAATGGTGTATTATTCAATGCTCTTGAGCAGCATGGAGTACCGTAGAGTATTATTTAACACTAGTGAGATATTCATGAATATCTACAATGGTTGGTAACATCACTTTGAATACCAGCCACAAGTAGATATATATTTAAAAATAAGCGAAAACGACGAGGAAATGGGTGATAGATAGTTTATGAAATGAAAATACATAAACTAAAATTGAAAACTACTCAGAAAAGAAACTACTTGGTGCATTAGAAACTAGCAGATTACGCAACTTTCCTATTACCACAGTTAGCGCAGCTCCACTTGTATGGGAGTGGGCTTGAAGTAATGTGTAGTATGGAATCAAATTTCCCAGATGTCTGGCAGAAACTAAATCGATTATAGTTATAACAACGCCTCCAGTAAAATCTAGGCGTGAATATTTTATTCACTAACTTTTAAGTCTTTTAACAAATACTCGGAACTTTTAAAATCACGTCGTAGGTTATAATCGACATGCAATATTTAACAAACCTTTTTCTTATTTAAAATTTATCCGATTTCTCTTTGTGGGTCTATTTTGTAAAGAGTTTGAAGAGCTTTAAAAAGAGTAAACCTGGACACGGCCATAACTATCCATGACTTATTCATAACTAAAATCAACTTTTCACACTTTGCATTATTGAGGGATTTTATCAGATCGCTACGAACCTACGTTGGCCAAGGCGAGTACAAATAAAACCTAGTTAATCGCCAGAGCGGATAGAATAGAGTGAGTGATCAGTAGTGAAAGTGAGTAAAATTTCGAGCGGGTAGGATAAAATGATGCGTACGAGCAACATGGTGAGCACTAAAAATATATTACTATTTGATCAGTAATAAACCGGTATGAAAAGAAGGGAGTACAAATTGGGAGGTGATAGAGAAAATATATATATATATACGATTTGTTGAAGTCAACAGCAATGGCTGCTTGGTTGAGCTTGTGCTGCAGCTTTTTAACCTTTTCAAATTCTATCTTTTCAGAAAGCGAAAGGTGAGGAAAAAATGCTCTGGCAAGTGGCTTTTTTTAATTAACCAAGACGTCTTTCAACCACTTCAAAGGTTATTTTATGGGCAAACAGTGAAAAATTACAAAAATGGGTGATATTATTGCATTATTTATAAATTTTCTCACATCTGATTGGTCCAAACAAATATATATTCTTGAAAAGGTTCAAAAGCTGCAGCGTAAGCTCAGCCAAGCAGCAGTCGCTGTCGACTTCAACAAATCCTGCATATAAAACATGGTGTACTAACCCGATATATATATATATATATATATATATATATATATATATATATATATATATATATGAGTATGTGTATGTGTATTTGGGTGGAGTTGAAAGGGCTCCTGCTTTTGAAGAGTGAGTAGTTTTAATCACGGTGACTCCTTCTCCACATTCTCTCTGCTATAAAATCAATCGAATTTCTCCATTTCCACACAGATCGAGAGAATTTAAATCTCTGCAACAACACTGTAATACCAATAATTTATCTGACTAATTTATAAATAAATTCACAGTATCGACCTTACGATTCCACCAGTTTATGAATATTAAATTCTAATGAAGGCAAGATAATGAATGTAGTCTGGATGAAAGTTGTGTTTGAAGCCTGAGTGAAAAACCTAGTGGAAATGGTCAATAGTTTCATTACCATACGCGTACATAGTCGGACAATTTAATTGATCAACAAGTAGTAATAAATTATTATCAAAGAGTATCTCAAAAAAACTAAGTTTCTGGCTTTAATATGTATTTCCAAACCAGAAAGTGGACTTACAATCACTCTGATGAATTGATGGGCGGAACTTAGTGACGTTACGATATAAGAATATGTTTGTATGTGGGAACACTTCTGACGAATGTTTGTCGCTATGTGTATTCAAATGTGGATTAAGAACTTCCTGATGTTATCCCTTTTTGGAGCATCTCAAAGGAAATGTATGGTTTTGCATTAGGAAAGCTTTGCAGGAGGAATCTGTCCCGGATGTTTTTGCGGAAGGCAAAAGTTAGGGTGATTGCGTAAGCAGACGAGGTGAAAATCTGATCTGCGGCAGCGAGTTTCAATAACTCCAGAAACAACCGAGAAAAAATGTAAATACATTATATGAGATTATGTTAACAGCAGCACCAAAACGTGATATGAAGTTGGTGAAGACCGTTTCGACCACATTTTTTGATGTTATAACCTGAAGTGGATTTGCTTCCAACCACCTATTATAGCGGTAGCTTATGGTCAGAATGTATTTGTAACCCTTTTTCCTCGTTAGAAACTATTTAATATGTTTACATGGATCGTGTGAGATTTTGATCCAGGTGCAACAAATTGTGTAAAGGGTGATCTCGTATGTCTTTATAATTTGGTCTCCCACAACAGAAAAATTTGTCTGAGATATATTTGAGGGTAGGATGTGTGCCCAAATTAACCAAATTGTGATAATGGTTGAATATTAGCTTGCGGAAGTCAGTGGTTAGATAGGATGAACAAAGCCTTTTGATATATCACAAATGATACTACGCGAGGTAGAGGGTAGGGTAATTTTAGGAAATTGAAGCGATGTGGAGGCGTTCTACTGTAGACTTTTCAACTGCAAATCGGTCAACTAAGATTTGACCAAAGTTTCATAGTCGATAATAGTGGAAGAAGGAATGGGTGAGTTGATATAATGACATTAAGGGATTAGATGGGTGGTTTCGATGCAATAGGTTGCATGGTTAGCGTGTTGCAATCGTTGGTTGGGTGCCCGGGAGAGAACATCACTCGGATTTTCTCTTCCGGCTATGTAACGAATATCATTAGTGTACTGACTGATAAATTCAAATGCATGGGTTTCTTTTGGAGAGAGCCTGGTTGTAAGAGACTTGGCTAGTCCAATGATCTTCTAACAATTAGGGAGAAAGAATTATAGCACCTTCTAGAAGTATTGGACGTGTATTATTGCAAGATCTAATTAGTTCTCTGGGGAACGTAGATTGTTTTAATTCTGGATCCTTGAAAGCTTTACTTAAGAATCCTAATGTCTCTCATTTCCCATCGGAATTGTCGCAAAACACTTCCGATGACTAAGTTGGACGCAAATGTAATTAAATGTATTGAACTATTTCTTTATAGGTAAAGTAAAAGAGTTATTTTTCTATATCGTCTTTAATAAAGTGAAAAAGCTAATTTTTCAAGGTGATCCAATTGCAATATTGATTTGGGGGACGTATGTTTGAATTCTTTGACGATCTCGTAAGAGAAATGAAAGTGGTGGCAGCATTAACTGTAGGTTGACCACACATACGAAATGGGGATTCCCCGCGGTTGCTTTCTTTTGTTTAATATCGTCATATTTAGTAGTGAGGATTGACATCGCGAATTCAATCTCGACCAGCAAAAGCTTCTTTAGGTAGTGGGTTAAATAATGTACAAACAGGGAGATAGCAGAAACAGAGATGCAGCATCCTGAATTCTGTTTCCTTCAGATGTTTCCCAAGGTACCATTCTCCTTGCAACCATGTTAACAGCGGTATGACTAACTACCGTATTGCCGGTGATACCAGCAGATACCATTGTAAAGAGTAGAAAGGCTGCATAATCAAGCGGGAGATTTGCGTCATCCAGTGGGAGAATTGTGTGATCCAGCCGGAGAGTTTAACAATCCTTTGGGAAAGTTTGTGCACGGGATGCTGAACATCCCCTGAAGTAGTTTCTTGATTTCTCGAGAGAGCCCAGCCTTCGTGTGAGTGTTACAAGCTCGTCCTTGATAGGTAGCAATGCTTTCTTCATTTGCTTGCGGAAGTGTCATGAGAGATCTTTTGCAATTGAAGTCACCTTTATATGCAAGCTTCAACTAAGAGCTCGTGAGGCAGCCGTGGCGAGGTGCTCAAGTGGGTTCTCCGTGGATAGAATTTCAAGTGCTTCATTTATGTGCAAGTGGAGCCACCGAACGAAGGATTCCAGGAAAAGACAGTCTTACACAATCCCTTACTGTCCCCAACAATTTCCGTAGGAGATCATCAGGGCAAAGATGCAATAGCTGAGTAAAACGACCTAAAACTTGTATTTTTTGAGCCATGGATAAGGTGAACTTTTCCAAAATGGTAGATCGGTGGGTTGGCTAGCTGAGCTTTGTGTGTTTCCTTAGAAAGGGGTAGGGAATTGCTTGAGTTATAGCGTGTGGCAGTAACCGAACCAGTGGCTTTAGTTTTAGAGTGTAACTTGTTACTCTCTCCAAGAAAGTACGTGGTTCGATTTGGTGAACGACTTAACTAGTTAGATTAGACATCCTGAAACTCGGGAAAAGAAATAATAGCACAGGCTTTGCTTACCATGATGAACGTATTGTGGTCATCCGTAGTTGTTGCGAAGTAGTTCTGTAGAGTTGTTTTTGAAAAATAATTTCCTACTTGAGGGAAGTCTATCGTCACTCCGGTGAATGCTACGTGGGAAATTCGAGGTAACTTCAAGTGAAAGTGGGTGGGAAATTTGAGGTCACTCCATGTGAATACTGCATGCAAATTTCGAGGTCACTCCGGATTCACCATTTGTATGTAATTGAAAGGGGCTACTGCCTTTGAGGAGTGGTGGCTTTTGTATTGCTTTTGTGACAGTAACTCCCTTTCCAATTTCTCTCTTCTTTTTGTTCAAGTGCTTTGTAGCTTTTCTTCTATAAAATCAATTGAACTTCCCTTTATTCACTCAGGCCAAGAGAAATGAAATATTTGCAAAAAAACCTTAATAACAATAATAAATATGAACACTTTATAATCCAACTAATTTAGGAATCTTTAATTCCAATCAACGCACAATAAGGAATGAAGTCTGGATGGAAGTTGTGCTTGGGGCCTGAATGAGAAATCTGGTGTAAATCGTTCGAAAATTTATTGGATATACCAAGTGTAGTCGGGCACCGAAATGATGAACAGGTGGTAATAAATGAGTATCGAAATTATCTCGAAAGAATTTGGTCCTTGAATTTATATTTCAAAACCAGGAGACGGAGTTATAATTACTTCAATGAATTGACGAGCTGACTCTTGAGAGTGAAATGCTGCCAAAATAGCTTCTTCAGATCTTCGTTGATGGAAGCGCCTAGGGAGTTAGCGAGGGATCGCTTTGAACGCAGTAGCTCTGTGGGTTTCCTGTGGGGAAGTTACTCCTTAGTGAAGGGCTGCCGTTCAAGATTGATGTAGTTGTATGTGTTATTAACGCCTTCTTGATTGTTCCATACTCGTATCTTTACATAAGTGGTGGAGATAAGATCAAATTTCGCGTGATCGCAGCTGCTGAGGGTCATAAGAAAGAGCGTTTGCGCGTATTCACTTTATTAGTCACGGTTATTCTGATGGCAGAAATGGCTTTATACTGTCTGATACATAACTTAGGCTCGCTTTCCTGTTAGAGGAGCAAGGCTATGCGCAATCCATCGAATGAGAAGGAAACTTAAATGCTTCAAAGGCTCTGACTGCTCCAAGATTATTTGGCGACATTGAATGTATATTCTTTACTATGGAGGATAACAGGAAGAGAATTTGGATTTTTGTGCTTTATAACATATAATATTATTAAAATATGTGAAGGGAAATGGTAACATAAAAAAGGCATTATTCATTTCAACGAAAGTTACCAATGATAAATAATTTAGTAATAATGAACAGAATATATCACTGCATTGCACATATCATTGTAAAAACACTCATTATAGAAATTGATAATTATACTTTTCGCCCTATGTTAAAGGTAGTGATAACGCACCGAGTGAATTTAAGGTTCTTTAAGTTCGATGAAGTTAAGAGAAACGCATATTAAGAACTTGAGGGGAAATTGGAAATGTAGGCTTCGAGGACTGTTGCTCGTCGCTGACGAATAGCCTCAGCCTCTCACTATAATTTACCTTCAAGAAGGAAAAGGATTACACCATTCGATTTTTAGATGTGATAATACAAAGGACCGTCCAAGGTTTTAAATATAAAGTGTATAGCAAAGAAACGCACCAGAATTTGTTCGTTCAGTGTTATTTAAACCAACATAACAATGTCAAACGCAGTATTTTGAATTCGCTATTCTTATGTGCCTTAAGAATTGTTTCTTCAGAACTAATGGATGAACAAATTTTGAATAATTTTAATATAGGACGAAAACTTTGTTATCCATCTGACTCCTTAGATAATTGCTATAGACTTTCTAAAATAATGAACCTTCATTTAATTAAGAAACAACATACATTCACCCTTAAATTATTCCCTGCCTCCCTTTCAATCAACCCTTTTGGCATCTCTCACGTCTTCTTCGCCATTTAGATCTCAACGGCGTGTTTAAATACACTTTCACATTGTATTGCGGGCTGGTAAACAAATATCATTCCACATTACGCATTGTTTATTCCATAAAATGTAGTGATGGCCCAAAAGTATACATAAGACAGTGAGGACAAGATTTCCATGTACGCAATTATAATGAACAGAGTGCCCTGTTTGTACTCATTTCCACATTTAATGATGGAATTAATTTGGACATTGCCTGTCGAATGTGTTTGTATCAATTTTAATGACAACTTTAACATCAACCCAAGTCGATTTCTTCGCCTTACATCCATTTCTCATGTATTTAATCAGAGTCCCAACACAAAATTTAATGACTTACTCTCCCTTTTTATAAACCCAGCAGGTTTCAAGTTAAATAAGAAAATCCCTCTCCCATTTATATACCCTAAAAAACATCTCGATTCTTAATCTCAAAAGAGATCCTTGATAATAAAGACGAAAGTGCTCGGAATCATTTTTCATTTTCTTTAGTGGCTCTTCGTCTTGTAGTGTCATTATTTGCATTCACCTGGTATTTATGGTTGGCCGTTATATATATATATATATATATATATATATATATATATATATATATATATATATATATATATATATATATATATTAGGTTGAGGAATAAGTTCTTGCGTTTTTTTTATGTTGTGTTGATTTAAGTTTTGTTGACGTGATTTGTGCACATATTAAGAAACAATAATAAATAATGAGAGCAAAATTCCCAAAGGTTAGGCTACGTCTCTTAACAGCGTAGACTATTAGGCTTTTGCTTAGGCTACGTCTTGAAGTTGAATAATAAGTCATTGCGGTTTATTTAGAAGTTGTGTTAATTTAATTTTTATTCTGTACCCTCAAAATGGAATTTCAAGTTGAAAGAAAGGCGCATTTTTGACACTTGTTGTTATTCATTTTCAATCGAGACGGAAACAATGCAAACGCAGCCAAAGCTCTTCGCAATATTTGTGCTGTGTACGGAGAAAATGCTTTATCAGAAAGGACAGCTCAATGGTGGTTTTCACGTTTCAAAAACGGTCATTTCAATCTTAATGACGAAGAACGTTCTGGTCGCCCCATTAAGTTGGATGAAGATCGATTGAACGACCTTCTTCATGAAAATCCTCGTCAATCGACTAGCGAATTGGCGTATGATCAGAAAACTGTAGTGAATCACCTTCATTCGATAGAGTAAGTTCAAAAACTCGTTACAAGGGTTCCGCACGCTTTGAGCGAAAGCAACAAACTTCAACGCTCCACGATTGCCACAGGGTTGCTTGCTCGTCACAAGGCTACTCGTGGATATAAGGACAGGTTTCTTCACTGCATCATCACTGGCGACGAAAAGTGGTGTGTTTAAGTCAACATGAACCATCGAAAACAATGGCTTAGCCGCAATAAAAAAAAAACACTTCCGCGATTAAAGCAAGGACTTCATCCAAGAAAGACGATGCCTTGTGTGTGGTGGGATTGTGAAGGCATCATTCTTTATGAGCTCCTTTTGAACAACGAGATTGTCAATGCAGAACTCTACGTTCGTCAAATGTATCGACTTGCCGAAGCTATTCGTGAAAAGTGACCTCATCTATGTTATGGAGTCCTTCTGCAACACGACACTGCTCGTCCTCACATTGCCAATGTGACAAAAGACGCCATCCAAACGCTTAATTGGGAAATCCTGCCGCATCCTCCATAGTCAACAGACTTGGCTCCATCGGATTTCTATCTGTTCCGATCGCTCTCCAACAATTTGCGCGGCATTTCGTTCAATACTGATGTGGAATTAAGAACCGGGTTAGACGAATTCTTCGAGTCAAAATCCAGAGATTTTTATTGCAGAGGCATCGAAAAACTAGTTGAACGTTGGGAAGAAGTCATAAATAACAACGGAGAATATATTATTGATTAAATTGCATATTTTTATCAATTAAAAATTAAGTTTTTCTAAAATTGTTAATGGTAATGAATAAATATGATCAAACCGCAAGAACTTATTCCCCAACCTAATATATATATATATATATATATATATATATTAAAATTTAATTTTCGTCGCACGAGTACTAACCTTATTACGGGGAAGCTGGAAGTAACAACTGATATTATTTTTTTTTCTCTGCACGAGTACTAACCTTATTACGGTGAAGCTGGGAGTAACAACTGATATTAAAAAAAAATTCTCTGCACGAGTACTAAACTTATTACGGTGAAGCTGGGAGTAACAAGTGATATTAATTTTTTTTCTCTGCACGAGTACTAACTTTATTAGAGAGTACTAACGAAGAAAGCGCTAAAATGGGGATAAAATTGTGGGATTGACCTTTGTTTGGAACATATGGGAATGTTCGGGAGAGTTGCGCGCTCTCTCTAGCTACTCACGTGCACTTCCAGTAGGGCTATTTAGGCAACGCAACCTCCTCTGCTTCACACATTTTTGCATCCCCTAACTTCACCACCCTTCAAGCTATTTTTAAGACATATTGACGAGGATGCTCTCGTTGGATTACCCAAGTTTAAATATATCATTTCCTTCTACAACCTTTGCCTATTTCTAGGTTTATTAGTTTATTTACTTTTCCTCATTGTTGCCATCTTTGCTGATAAGCGAGATCTCCCCCCACTTCTCTGCTTGTGGGAGATGTATACTCAATGTACAAATGGACAAAATACTACAAGTGTTCAAATTTACAAACGAGTACAAGTGCTCAAATGTAGAGAAGATTAAAGGAGTCAAATGTAAAAAAAATACAATTGCTTATCCTACACTCGCAGTATAAAGAATTGTAATCTCTTTTAGATTTAACGCCTTTAATCATCACTACATTTGGGCACTTGTACTCGTTTGTAAATTTGAACACTTGTACTATTTTTTCCATTTGAGCATTTGTGCTTTTTGACATTAGAGTAATTATAGTCTTTTGTAAATTAGATCAGTTGTACTCTTATGTATATTATAGCACCTGTATTTTTTCACATCCGAGCAGTTGTAAATCTGTGCAAATTCGCATTTGTACTCTTTTGAACATTAGATCCCTTGTACTCCCTTTTATCCCCCCTGGTATCTTTTGTATATTAGAACACGTATACTCTTTTATTCATTTGAGAATTTGTATTAATTTGTTGATTTGAGCATTTGTACTATTTTGTACATAAAAGCACTTGTAACGTTTTGTACATGAGAACACCTCTACTCTTGTTACATTTGAGCACATTTACTCTTTGGTACATTGAACATGTATACTATTTTTTCTATTTGAGCATTTGACTATTATATGCATTTGTGAATTGTTGCATATCTGACAAATTTGACTCTATTGCATATTTAAGCTCTAGTACTTTTTTTATAAAATTAAGCACTTTTATCATATATATGTTTGAGAAATTGTACTCCTTTTACATTTTAACATACACTATTTTTTAAAATTAAAATGCATGCAATATTTGTAACATTAGAGCAAGTGCCATCCTTTCTTCATTTGAACACATGTACTCTTTAATGCAATAGAACAATTGCAATTCCTTGTAGATTTGAGGAATTTACTCTCTTCGACATTAAAGCACTTGTACTCTTATGTAAGAAGAGGCTATCTGTCGTTAAATCTGGCCCAATCGCTTCCAGGGATTTCTCCTAAATGTATAAATGAATTCTACTGTGTGAGGAGGAAGGTGCGGCAACAGAGTGAGGCGCCCGAATGAGATCCGACTGTGTTTATTCATCTCCTATGTTTTTTTTTTTTCTATGCTCCTCCTATTCTCTGATCATATTCACCTACTTTTTTATATTAAGGGTTTATATATGTAAGGAGCTTTTCAGACACCACGTGGATTAAAATGAGACTTGAACATTTATTCCTCTCATTGGTGTCCGAAAATGATGAATTTTATTTGCCACAAAACCGTGTCTCTATAAATGATCACGCAAGTTTTAAGATAAAATCAACTGCTTATTCGAGTTTTACAAGAATAATGCACGAGAATTCTGTTTAATTATTTACATGTATTCTAGATTTATTATTTTATAAAGCAAGCAGAGACAACTAACATTTGCAATCTTTTGTGAATTTAAGCACTTGTATTCTTCTTTAGATTACAGCACGTATACTAATTTGCACTCTGATCTACATAGCGTGGCGCTAGTCGACATTGGGTCTAGACTGAGCTGATGGTCGCCTAAAAGTTTGTAGGGTAAAATAAACGATCCCAGGTAGCATGGAGTGTATAGGTTTTTCTCTAACCTGTCCTTTATTGAAATTTGAGAGGGGCGAAGGGTTCTGGAACATGTTGTTTAGTGAATTTAGAGTTTTTCAAGGCTCTAGTGCCAGTTTTCGACTAAGATTAGAGGTTTTAGTAACTGATATTTATTGAGGGGTTAGAAGTTCTATAAACTATTGTTGAATGAAGTTTTATAGGTGTTAGAGGTTTTAGTATATGTTGGTAAGTAAGTTATACCACTTGACCATTGATTTAATTTCGAAGTTAGAGGTTCTAGTACCTGTGGTTCATTGAAACTTTCGAGATGTTGGAGGCTCGAGTATGTGTTAAGCCCATTTCCAAAATGGTAAGGGCACTTCAATTTGCTTTAGATGGCTGTGTAGCCCTTGTAAATGATTTAGGCTCTCTTCGTATGGGGCAAAAAATACATTATAATCTTAAGGTTGGAGAATACTGCAACAAAATCTGCAATCTTACAATATTCAAGTGATTAAATGATTTATTTTATTCTCTAAACAGTCATAGGGTGTACAAATCGCTAAAGTGATATTTTTGATTAGTAGTGAGTGATATAAGCAGCTGATCAAACGAGCAGCGAATGATGATCGATGTCCTGTTGAGAGCTCGCGTCGTACGCCTGGCAGCCCCATCAGTCTGTGTTTTACATTAAAGAGTAGGGAGACGCTATGGGAAGGAGCGATGGTGTAACATGTCTCGGGAGACAGACTTTACATGATGTTAAAACCATTTTTTATTAAGACGTAGGTCTTTAATTCTCTCTTTCTTGCAACAGAAATATATTTGTGGTAAAAAATATATAAATGAAGGCAATCATTGAATAATTTGTTACAGTGCTTTTTAAAAAAGATTCTCTTATAAACAATCGAAGGTAATATATATATATATATATATATATATAGTAGTGAAACCACTGTATAGGAGCCAAAAGTTTAATTTACGAGACTAGTTTCAGTACATAGTTTATAATACCTTCTTCAGTCGTATACTGAGAATGCAGAATGCAATTGTTACAAAAGTCTATAAATAGCGTACAAATCAGAAAAAAACAAAAAGAGAAAACCAAAAATAAATACCTATTTTAATAGGAGATATTCCTAATTTTAATTTGTCAGATGGGGATTGAAATGCAGCCCCCGTTCCCGTAACCTCATCATAAACAGCTTAATCAAAGATCTTAAACTTACAACCCCTTGATTAATGACCTTTTCCCCCCATTTGTCTTTCTTTGCGGTTTTTTATTTTTGTTTTTTTTCTGATATGTCCGCTATTTATAGACTTTTGTAACAATTGCATTCTCAGTATACGACTGAAGAGGATATGATAAACTACATACTGAAACTAGTCTCGTAAATTATACTTTTGGCTCCTATACAGTAGTTTCACTATCATATACCATAACTCGCCATTGAGTTCTTTTGGAGAACCTCCCCGAATGACAGAAAAGGCGCATGGTAATCTTGAGACAGAGAACTTATCCTTCTTCTTTATCCTATTTTGATATGACCCATCTTTTACATATTCTTTGTTAGTGCGTTTGTAACCACTCCTTTTCCCAAAATGTAAACCAATATTTCTGGTAATCACTTTATTTCGACTCTGAAGATGATATGAGTTGCATCAAAACGCGTTAGCTCAATGAAATTTTTGCTAAACTGTTAAGATCCTTTCTTTCTAAAGATAAAAATATTTTGTTGCAATAAATTTCGATAAACCGATTTACTGGTTTTATTTAGACATACATACCGTCGCTTCTAATTTTTCTGATATATATATATATTGAAAAATTATTTTGGATTTCTTAAATCTTCCAGTATTCTTATATATACAGTTTGAATGAACAAATTTTGACAGATGATACATTTTCGATTATTAGTGCAGAACTATTGTTCTAAATAGCTAGTTCAACCTCCTTTATCAGAAACAAGGTCTTGAACAGCTACGTCACCTTGTTTTTATCGGAATGGAACCAAACTTCAATATGGAGGCAAATGAGTCGTTGTTTGGTCTAAAGTCACATTTGGTGCAGCTCGTCCTTTAATGTCATTATAAATTCTCGATGATGTTTATTTACCGATGAATTCCCCGGCAATTGTAGCAGTTCGACAAAATTTGCCCTACATCATTTCTGTACAGATTTTTCAGTGTGGCATGGGGCCGATTCCTGTTGGAAAATACGTGGCCGTTGCCATACCATTCCCCTACTTTCATATAGTAGACAAGTTCTTAGTACTTCTATGTACATTTTATGGATCATTGTTCCCTCTACAATGTCCAGGTGACTTGTTCCTTGTGCAGATATTTCCGCCACTTCATAAACTTTTGCAGAAATTTCGCCATCTTCGAGACATTCTGATTAAAAATTGTCACTAGGCCTCTTTCTCACTGTTTGCACAAGACCACCCAGCACTGCAATTGTTGATTTGTAGGAAAGCACTAACTACAATAATAGAAAAATATATTTGAATAATAGGACATCCAAAACAAGTGACCTTTTTGCATTATTATAATAAAGTTTAAGTCAGTTTTAGAAAATCCTTAATTTTTAGTTTAGATTATTTATTATATTTTATCAATCATAAAATATATATATAGACTAATCCACCATTTGAGATAATCGTACCTGCTCCCATTTCTTATACTTCCACCCAATGTAATTTTTCGCACAGGCATACCGTTGTCTTCACCTCAGAGTAAGCCTAGCTTATTTCCATGGACGATAAGTGGGTTGTCCACTTTGCAAAAGTCTATTGTTAACTGCACTCGGATACACACTAACGATGTTTTCGTTTAATTGGCGTAAAATCTTACTAAAAGGTGCTCTACTATCATAGAAAACTATCTTTTTTATTTTTCTACCAAGCCTAGGGATTGCTATTCGTTTCCCACCACAATTACTAACACTCTTTGCCAACACATCGTTGTTGTTTTCGATTTTTTTAATCTCACTAATCGTTTGAGTTGAAGACTGTAATTTATTTGCGATTTAACTCTGGTAAATGTAGTTTTTTGGTTTACGTTAGAAAGGCTGCCTTATGTGTTATCCTCTCTTGAATGTGAGAAGAGCTCCTTCCGAGGGCTTAATGAAGAGCTTAGTTAGCTACAACGTTGCCTATTTAACCGCATAATTATGATCGTGCAATTTCAAATAACTCTCGATATATATATATATATATATATATATATATATATATATATATATATATATATATATATATATATATATATATATATATATATATATATATATATATATATATATATATATATATATATATATATATATATATATATATATATATATATATATATATATATATATATATATATATATATATATATATATATATATATATATATATATATATATATATATATATATATATATATATATAGTACAAGAGAAAGAGAAAGTTTGGACGCAAATAAGCAAATGAGACAAGAAACCGGAGTTTTTTAGAGGCAAGAGAAAGGGACATTAGAAGTATCTAGAATCAAAGAGAGCAGATGCTCTGACCAGCAATTAACAGACCCGGGTTCGAGTCCCGGCCAGGAATTTTAAAAACTTTTTTCCCTGGCGTTATCCCTGTCTTCTCGGTAAAGGATTGCCTTCATTGTGCCGCCCTCTGCTCTCTTTGATTCTGGGTTCTTCTAATGTCCCTTTCTCTTGCCTCTAAAAAACTCCGGTTTCTTGTCTCATTTGCTTATTTGCGTCCAAACTTTCTCTTTCTCTTATACTATATGTATATATAGTCAGCTATACAAGGTTTCTGTATCTTTCTTTCTGTCTTCAAATTTATTTGAAAGGCAGAAAATAAAAATATGACGAAAGCCCTGTGGTGGTTGTTGTTCTTACCCGCAGAACTTGTATTTGCTCTTTCTTTGTATATATATATATATATATATATATATATATATATATATATATATATATATATATATATATATATATATATATATATATATATATATATATTTGAATAACAAATACCTCTAGACGTGGTATTCTTAGACAATGAAACAACCTTGGACTTAGTAAACGCTGATAAAGTTCCAGGAAGACTGCACAAACAATGCATTCAGTAATTAATAAAATACAAATAAAAAGCGAGTTAAACAGGAAACTCATCTCTTCCAAGGTAAACGTTTACACAGAGCTTACAGAGACACTGAATACTTTGGAGTGGGAATAAAAAGGAATCAGAAGTAATGCGATATATTTAAGTCCCTTTCGCAGTGCTGATGCAATAGTGACATGTGCATCAGATACAGAAGAATTACTGGTAATAATAACAGAATTATCGCAAATCACTCACAAAGTTGAAGTGAAAATTAACTTTTCAAAGATAAAAGAAATGATGAATAGTTTGCAGGAGAAGGAGCAATTAGAATTGACCGGCAACATTTAGAGCAGATGCCTGCATAGGTACACTTAGCAAAACTTCTGCCTCCTGATGGAAGCATGGGAAATGAAATCATTAGAAAACAGCTTAAAACCCAAAGTATTCAATCAATTCATCTCAGCAGTTTTTTTCTTATGGAAGGGAAAGTTAGACACAATAAGGATAATGAAACATAACATATTAGGAATAACCGGATACCCCCCCAAAATATTTAAGTGATCCAAAAGACGGGCTCACAGTATTGGGAAGGTGAAACGCGTTTAATGGCAAGAGTAGAGTGATAGACTCGAGCCTTAGACAAGACAGTGATCACTGCAATGTTGAGGAGTTCTTTGACTAGCAGTAGGGTAAAGTATGCGGTTGCTTAATGATGATGATCATATGTATATGGAACTTTTTTACTTCCATAAGTTTTTCCACCCCTCTCGAGCCTAAATATCTGCTACTGATTTCCTTTTTCATACTCCTATCAGGAATCACAAGGTGTCCTAAGCATAGGTATTCTTTTTCTTGCTCTAAAATTTGATCTTTAATTCTACTTGTTTATTCTTACTCAAGAGTATCAATCATTAATTCTTTCTTTGAAAATTTAATTTCCAGTCTAACTTTGGGAATGGATTGTGAAAATTCTGTTATCATTGTCTGTAATTCTTCCAGGATTCGAGTCAAATAATACTGTTATGAGTAGAGCGAAGGGCACTTGAATATCTCCCTGTAACTCTGATCCCTCATTGATCTCCATCCCAAATCCTGAAAATCACCTCAAGCATTGTTGTAAACAATTTCATCTAAGCTAAAATCTAGGAAAAAAGACTTTTTAACTGGGTCTTTTTTTTATTGCTTCTCATTATCACTATAGTATGAGGGAGAGAACAGGAAAATTGGATTAAAAATACTTGCAGAAGGATTAGTATGAAAAGAACATGTGACATAACAGGAAAATAATACAATTTCATAAGTTTGCTTTATGCGAAAGAAGAAATTTGTTCTAATATCAGTGTTTCATTTTGTCAAATGTTTTTTGAATAGAAAAGAAAAATAGCGTCATATAACCAGAAGTATTGCATAAACAATTCGTCTCTCAAAAGAGAACAATAAAAATAATCCAGAATATGAATAAAGTGACGTGTCCTAGCAATAAATTCCAATTAAAATGATTTACACGATCAATTGAAAACCTACAGAAATAAAAATCTCTATTTATTTGTATACCATATATATATATATATATATATATATATATATATATATATATATATATATATAATGTTACAGCAGAATAAAAAGTATGATAAGTGAAAAAAAGAAGAGAAATGCAACACAAAAAGTTAAGGGGTTGTGGTGGATAGCTAGGGATTTATTCCATAGGGCGCCACCAAGGAAGGTTAAATGAAAAACGAAAACCACTCCAACCACATTTTTGTTATCCTTATTTCATGTCCTACACTAACTGAAAGGTTAAATTTGTAAATCCAAGTCCCACCCCTCAAAAAAACTCTCAACAAACCCATATACCGTAACTACACATGCTCCTCCTTACTCATCCTCACAGACTCCGAATTTATCTACAAATCCCCAAGTAACAAAAGTGAGGGATAAATCTCCTCATATCACTTACTTAAGAATAAATATATTTTAAAATAAATGTTAATTTAATAATTTAAAAATATCAATCAAAAGATCAGGGAACTTTATTCTCTCTGTGGTGGCCACACAAAAGGGACGTTCCGCATTTATTCAAACCGCTTCTTGGCGAGGTTGGATATTTGGCATTGGGGATTATCCTGCTAAAATATATCTTTATTTCTTGACGTTGTGTGATGAAATTTCTAAATAGATGGCTCTAAAACTTGTGACAACATGGTGAGATTAGTTGTGAAGTTCATTTTTCTCTGTCATAAAGAAATCCAGCCATATACCATTATACAACAACATCCATGCTTCACAGTTGATACCACAGAACCAGTGTGAAATGCTTCACATCTTTTCGTCTTACTGAAGTGCTGAAAATGAGAAAAATCGTTAATAAAGTTAAAATACATGTACATAAAACAATTCGATGGTATTTCTAACACAAATGATAATTATTTTCATCTGTCCAGATATCTTTAGAAAATTGCTCATATCTCCAATTTTTGTGATCTTTATCCCAATGAGACTTTTTTCTTTTGACTTACCATTTCCATGGCTTCTTTGTCGCCTTGCACCGTTTTAGCCCTTGATCTTTAAAATTCTTTCTATTCTGAGCGATAATTTTGACCTTGAAGCTTTATTCAACTCCTCAGAACATTCTGAAAATATTTTTCTACGATTTTGTTGTGAAGCCCAAATGATAGATTGGTCTTTTCTAGGTGTTGTATGATGTTTTTTCTATTTCCGTTCATTGACATAACTTGGTCCTTTGATATCGTTTTTAGTGGTTTGGACATCATATCTTGTACATTTTATCTTTTTAACAATTTCTACTTGTGATAACCCTTGGCTATGAAGAAGTTGGATCTGTGTTCGCTGTGCTTCTGTAACTTCTTTAGTTTTAGTCATATTAATTATTTAGAACGATATTGAATACACAATTAATATATATGAATTTAAACTGAAACTTAAAATATATTAGTTAAATTTTATTTTAGAAAACATATCATTTTAGTAATTGCGCATCATTTAGTATAAAAAGTAATTCCAACATATTAATAAAATATTTGAACATAATATCAAAATACATATTTTTTTTATAATACATATATCTAAATAACATGATAAATTCTCCAAAGTTTAATTAAATATATATGTATATCTATGAGGCGGTTACTATACAAGGTTGATACTCGTGGAATCAGTAGCTGGCCACTAAGAATTAAAAGCATGTTAAATGAGTAAAAATCGCTAGCAAATCCTCTCTTAGAGGAACAGGAAATGAAAAGAGGATATGTAGGAAAATATGTCGTTATTCAAATGGAGTGATAAACAAAACGAAGAGAATCGTTCTGAAAAGAAGAAAAAATACAAATCTGAGATTATTACTATAAAGTAAACTTATATAATAACAAATCTGTCTAATTGAAAGAATTTAACAAACGCATATTCAACTAAATTTCTTTCGATAACGTTGGGCTAAAGGACAAATTACACCGAATTAGACAAATCTATTTCATGGCTTAAGGTAGATTGATGGATGAGAAGGGCATATGAAGTTTATCCAGTCCAAAAACTGTATTTATGTTGTTTGCTTCTTATGTCTAGGCCTTTGGTTGCCACAGAAGAGATATGTTGATAAGTCAAAGAAACTTAGACGTATTTTCAGGAATAAACTTACATGTACTCGTACTTTATATACCCGTGAAATTTTGTTGTGGAATTAAAAAAACACAACAAAATTTGCAGCGGATACGTCCAAGTTTCTTTAACATACCGAGGTATATTTTCTGTGATAAGCCAATGGAATTGAATATAAAAGTTCAATTAAAACCTGGAAGAAAGGATTACCACACTAGTTTTTATGTAGATTTAAATATTATTGTTTAGATGTAATTTGTCGTGTTTTATGCGAGTGTTATATGTTAGAATGCGTGTTGTTTTCCATGTTTGTTAGCTTTATGTTTCGTATGTGAGCAGGGATATTTTCTTTGCTTTCCTGAAAAAGTGTAGTCATCTTTGTGCATCTGTAAGAGCTCTCATTGCCCTTTATATGAGGTGATGAATCTAGGACGTAGCTGAGTGTCCTTTACGAAGACACGTGTACCATCCTCCAGATTTTGGGGAATGAAAGTTTATTGTGAAACCAAAAGGCACAAAAGAGGGGGAGCAAGAGAATTCATGGCTTCTTTATGTAGTAGTATAGACCTGTGTTCTAAACGCTCGATACCCCTGGAGACAAATAGCTCATTTTTAATTTTTAATGCAGTGATATAAAGCATTAAAGCAGGGAAAAAACATGTTTATTGGCATACTGCGTTTCGCATGACAAGGAGAATGGAGGGAAGATTACGGAACCAAACTCAAGGAGGTCCTTATGCAAGGAGAGATGATCGCATGTTTCTTTGTTGTATTTCGAGAACAAAATTTCCAGTCGCATTTACAGGAGATGTGAAAAAATGTTATATGGCAGTTAGTTTTAATAATTCCTGAAACAATCCCCCCAAAGTTGCACTCCATTATCTGAGATTATGTTAACAGGAACAACAAAACGTGATATGTAGCCGGCAAAGAATACTTTAAAGACAGATTCGGATGCTATCTACATAAGTGTATATGGCTCCAACCATTTAGAATAGAGGCAAATTATGGCCAGAATGTATTTTTTAACCCCCTTTTATGATGGGAAAACGACTTAATATTTCCACATGAATGGTCTGAAAACTTAAAGAAAATTCAGCAAATTGTGTAAGTGTTAATTTCGTAGGTCCTTGTCTTTTTGACTTACAACAACAAGGAGTAACAACAAGGAAAGAAGGTACCCTAGGAGACCTTACGGTCCACTCAAAGAGGGTACCTTTGGACTAGCAATTGAGCGGGCACAAGGCTGCTCAATTGATTTGCGTCCCTAAACGGTCACTTTTCAAGACTTTGTCTAGTCTTGACTTGAACTGGTCAACAGATTCACTGTTGACAACTTCCACTGGAAGTGTGTTCCACATACCGCAGATACTGTAAGTGAAAAAATTTCTGACATTGAAGATAATTTCTAACACACTCACGTCTGTTTTTTCTCATCTCATACATACTCGATATGGGTGAACCACGAGTTAAGCGAGGTAGCCTGAAACTAAGGCAAGGAAATAGCACGGGTTATGCTTAGCTCAGTAAGCCTCTTTTGGTCATCCATGGATTTTGCGATGTGGTTCTGTGGACCTGTAATTTAAAAAAGTTTCCTGCGTTAGGGAAGTCAATGGTCACTTTGGGTCACAACTTTATAGTTGAAGGAGATCCTGCTTTTGTCCAACAGAATTTGCGTAGATTTTGTAACAATAACTCCCTTTCCACTTCCTCTCTTCTTTTGACCGAAATGCTTTACAGCTTCTCTGTTATAAAATAAATCAATCTTCCTTTGTTCCTCATAGGACGAGAGAAAGTAAATCCTCGCAATAACTCTTAAATAAGAAATAAGAAATTTGACCAGTTTATAAATAATTTAGCAGTATCAACTTGACGTTTCATCTTGAGTTAATGAATGTTAAATTCCAATCAATGCACTCTAATCATGAAACCTGAGTAAAGCTTGTGCAAATCTGCTGGAAATCGGTCGATACTTTTTAAAAACTATACGCGTGCATAGTTAGTCACTGTATTCATGGACATTTAGTAAAGAATGACTATTAAAAATATTTCAATAACGCTAATTTTGGTTTTTATATTTCAAAACAAGGAGTCAGAGTAAGAATTAATTCAATGAATTGATAGTAAGAGCTTAGTGGCGTCACGATCCCAAAATATATTTGTATGAACACCCGACGAATCTCGTGTGTATCTAAAAGATGGATTAAGCACTTTCTGTTTGTCCCTTTTGGGGGAATCTCAAACTAAATGTTTCTTTCTTTGCATTAGGCCCGCTTCGCAGGAGGGATATGTCTCACATGTTTTCTCCGGGCAGATGTTTTCTCCACTGTCGATCTTTTCACTGACAGCCCCTAGCTACTAACCTGTATTGGGCCAGCATGGTAGCTTATGGCCAATATCCTCTTATCATGAAACAAATCCGAAGAAAATTCTGTAGTTTCTGTTGGATCAGCGCATTTCAACTATGGTCCAAACGCTGTAATTGTGTAGACATGGGTGCTGTAAACCAGATTCTGATGGGCTACAGGAACCATGGTGTTTGTGCAGGCAGATGAGCTTTAAGTCAAAATGCGATTGCTTATAATTTCCCTCCCATTGACAATATCAAAAACCTAAATATGCCTTGTAAATTGCAAACTACAACTGCAAAACACTATTTGGAGAAGTACATTTCACAGAACTCTTAACTGAAGTTAATGATATTAAATGGGATATAGTTGGTCTTTGTGAAACAAGTAACCATCATCTAATAGACTACAAAGGAAAAGAAGATCAAAGGCAGCATGGAGGTGGATCACTGATACATAAAGTACTCAAAGAAATGGCAATAGATTTTAACAGTATATGGAAATAGTAGCTTACCTAAATTTAAGAGTCTCTAAGAAGTCCAATCTCAAAATAGTCTAATTGGACACACAGAAATCTGCTAATACATAGGAATAAATAGATAGTTTCAATGATGACATCAGGACAAGCCTAAGCAAAAACAAAGCCCATTTTATCATCGTCATGGGAGACTTTAATGCAAAAGTTGAGCGAAGTAATGTGTTATTCATGGAAAAGTTCTCAATTAGTGGAGGAAATAAAAAGTGACCCGATCTTGTTTACTTTACACTGGCTCAAAACGTCAAAATTGTAAACACTATGTTCAAAAAGAAGCAACAGCAAAGATGGAATTGGATAGGCACAATAAGATACACAATGAAATTGATTACATTCTGGTTAATAAAATAAATTATTGTAAATAATTTTCAATTTAGAAATAAAATCCTAATCAGGGACAATATGATGATTGGATGTAAGAGAGAAATAACACCTAAAAAGAGAGAGGAAAGCAATTTTACTCCAATAAATAAGCCTGATGAAGAAGGGCGAACACCTTAATGCAACAAACACCAACTATAAAATTTAATTGGCAGAACTAAACAAGTCCATTAAAAATAGATAGAAAGTTGACATCAGGAAATATAATACGTCTATTATTGAAGAGAACATCAAAGAAGTCTATAAAATAGCTACAAAGAGCCTTCTGAAAGGAAAATATCACATAGTAGCTATAAAAAATGGCGCCATAATTAAAGAGAGAGAAAGAATATTTAATAGAGCTATGGAGTACGATGAAAAGTTGTACTCAAGCAAGAATACCATCCAGAACCGCAACCAATCAAGATCAGCCAATAATGTACGAGCCATTCTCAAATCAGTAATTGAAATTTTAATCGAATAAATGGAGAGCCACGAATTACAAAGTCAGGACAACATTACTTAGGAAAAGATGAAAGCAATATTTTGGAATGTCATTGTGGACCAAATAGCTTTACCTCTTTGCAAAATGTCTTAAACCAGGCAAAATTCCGGAGGAGATTCACACTTCCATGATAATCTTTTTACACATAAAAGGTGATCAAAGATACCTTACGAATTACTAAACAATTAGCTTTATCTCGTGTGTCAATCAACTTCATAAGAATCATTTCCAAAAGACTGCAAAATCAGCGTGGTGACAAACAACCGAGATAACAAATTGGCTTCAGGAAAGGCTCCTAAACGATTGACCACCTACAATACGTTTTTCCATCTCATTGGAAGAAATTACAGGAAAATAACTCTCTATACTTGTTAGTTTTAGGCTATAGAAAATATTTCACATAAAAACAACAGCGATCATAACAAAATTACACAATCAAAGTATAGATCCGATCCACAAAAATATCATAAAACACATATTAAAATATTTCACAGCCTACATTATATTGTATAAGTAATCAGACACCTTTCACATGCAGAAAGGAAGCTAAACTGGCAAAAGAAAGGCATGAGGCTTGTTTGAATTGCTTCAATCACCTGAAATTCGCACATGATGTTGTACTCATAGCTGATAACCTAGAAGAGATTCAGACCTTCAAAAACTTAGCTTTGCTGCAAAAGAGTCGACCTTAAAAAAAATCAGAAAAACAAAAGTCATGACCAACCATAGTTCCAAATTTCAATTGAGAACGAGCAAATTGAAATGGTAGACAAATATATCTATTTGGTTTAACATAATACATTGTCAGCATAAATATATATATATATATATATATATATATATATATATATATATATATATATATATATATATATATACTAACATATTAATTATTGGTATAAAGTAAAATTCAAATCAAATAGACAAAACATCTTTTAAATGGCGAAGACTAAGGAGAGAAAGGGACCGAGCATGTAACTTACCGGGTTGAGCCGTGAGGAAAACTCAACCGAATAAGTTAAGGATGCGGGTCAGGAAGTAAGCGTGGTGGATGTGGGAGTGGTTAAACTAGGAGGAGGGGAACCGCACTTGTGTGCTTGTTAAGGGAAGGTTTTAATATTTTAATAAACATATACTCTAAAATACGAAGGGAGATCTCATTATTGCAATGTTCAAGGATTTTAATATTTTCATGAGCGACATCAGTTTTACATTGTATAATGTGAGATCTTATGGATGAAAGTGTCATCGCTGTTCAACAACGAAAATTTAACAACTTAGGAATCAATTCCTTTAAGTTTTGGATTACAGTTTAAATAACCATGAACAATTCATTTTATCCTTACGTCTACAATTCCGTCTGCCTATAAGTTAAGCATAAATTCACTTCCTTCTTTCTCCCACTTGAGAAACTTGCCCAAAACCTTTCCTTAACATACATATATGGTGACTACAACAAGTTGCGTGTACGTCTATCAGAACTCTCTCACGGATTCTATTGCAAGATTAAATCTCTCAAATACTGCTCTATTATTCTTAGACCATATGATTTTACCATTCTTCGTTCTCTCTCGTAAAACAGCAATATAGTTATTTCTCGCCCTGATAAAGAAAGAGGAGTGGTGATTCTCAATAAAACTGATTATCTTTCAAAAATGTACAATATCCTTTACGACCCTTCTATATTTTTCAAAGTAACTGAACTATTAAACAAACTCATTCTTCGTTTGGAAGACAAAACTAATCGCCTTTTGGCAAAACTCAAGTCATCCAAAGACATTAATTACCCTTAACCTATACAATACTCTTTATGCCACCAGTTCAGGTTTAGGATTCCTTTATGGCCTACCAAAGATCCACAAACCTAATGTACTCCTTCGCCCTATCTTGGCTGCCTACTAGCTAAACACTTAGCCCACCCCTTAAAAGTTTTCGTCACCACCCCATATAGCATACTAAATAGTCTTTCTTTCACTAAAGAACTTATGGACCTAAACATTTCTTTCCCCAAAAGATACTTGTTAGTTTCGATATACAGTCGCTTTTTACCAACATACCTAACACTGAGTAATAGATATTATTCTTCGAAAAGCGTTTGCTAACTAGGACCTTTTCAATGGTTTTACCCCTCAAACAATTAAACAGCCACTGCAACTCGTATTTAAAGACAGCTATTTCCTTTTTAACAATAGTGTTTACCAACAAATTGAAGGTGTCGGTATGAGTTCCCCAAAAGCTCCCATCGCTGCCGACATTTTCATGGCAAACATGGAAGAACTAATTTTTAGTAGTTGCCCTAAAAGATTTGCTCCACTTTTTATCGCTGCTTTGTTGATGACTGCTTTGCTTCGCCATATTTCATAACAAAGATCAAGCGAACAATTTTTTAGAGTTTATCAATGCCCTGCACACCGACATTAAATACACTGTTGAATTTGAACATGACAATGTCCTTCCCTTTTTGGACTTATTGATTGACAAGTCAGGCAATAAAATGAACACCCAAGTATACCAAAAAACTACTTTCACTGGATTAGGACTCAATCTTTTCAGTTTCTGCCATGAACTCTTCAAAATAAATTATATAAAACCACTTCTTCACCGTGCTTATCACTTATCGTCACCCTATTCTTCTCTCCCTAAAAAATTTGACTTTCTTCGTAATTTTTTCAAAATAACTGTTATCTCAGTAATTTACCTATTAGCACCGCACCCCAAAGACTCTCTCTATCTATTTCCATACTTAGGTTCTCTTAACCGCTCTTTCTGAAAAGAATTATTAAGACTCCTCCAACAATATTTTACTTACATCCATTTTAAAATAATTTTCACCAATGACACTGTCTAACAAAATGTAACTTTTTGTCGACTCCAAATATTAGAATAACATTTTTTAATGTAGTTTTATGTATAGATTTAAAAAATGGAAGTCATTTTTATTGAAATGAGTCCAGTTTTTTTGTAAGTTGCCAATTACTATTTTTGTCAAATTTTGAAGATGTTAACAAATTTCATTCTTTTATTTCTTATTTCCAGGTTATTTAACTAATTAAAATTTTAAATAAAAGCAACAATTTCAATTAAAATGCCAAAATAACAGTGTAAAAATAGCCCAGATAAATTCTGCTACATATGTGGTTCAGTAACATTTTTAAAAATTCGAAGAAAAATAAATGTCTTCTCTAGGGAAAAAATTATATAATTTGTATTTTGGATGTAAAATTGGCGACCAAGATAAACCATGGGCACCGCATATCTGTTGCATGACATGCTCTGATTCTTTATAAAAATGGTCTAAAGGAAAAATAAAAAGCCTTCAATTTGGTGTTCCAATGGTATGGCGAGAGCCCCAAGATCATGCCACTGACTGCTATTTCTGTTTGGTAGACATACAATGTAAGTAATTGTTTATTGTCCACTGTACCTATATTTTGAAGTAGTATACTGTAATATTATTTTTTTTTAAATATAAAATTAATTAAGTTTAGAACCACTTTATTGTAATCACACATATGTACATAACTTTAAATTTTAGGCATATAATTTCCATACTTTTAGGTAAAACAACGAAGTGCAATTCAGCTGTGGTATATCCCAACCTTAGATCTGCTATTCGGCCTATACCTCACTCAAAAGACATTCTAGTACTTCAACCACCTGCAGAAATTATTTTGTCTAACCCTGATGAATCAGATATGGAATCATGTGAACCAGAAACTGAAATTTATGTTCCTGAAACTGTTGATACTACTCCAAAACCTTTCTCACAACTTGATCTAGATGATCTTGTAAGAGATCTAAACTTAAGGAAGCAACAGAGTCAATTACTGACCTCGAGACTGAAAGAAAGAAATTTAGTAGCAAAAGATGTTCGAATTACTAAGTTTCGCATTCGATCAAACAATTTACAAGACAGCTTTTCATTTGACAGCAATTTATGCTACTGTAATAATATTCCACGTCTCTTTGAAGAATTAGATATACATTATGAACCCAGTCAATGGAGACTTTTCATTGACGCTTCTTTATATAGTAGTAAAGCCATGCTTCTGCATAATGGAAATAAACTACCATCGATACCAGTAGCTCACTCTGTTGTTTTGAAAGAAACTTATGAGAATTTAGATTTTATTTTAAAAAGCATTAAATACCGTGAACATAAATGGTTGATTTGTGCTGACCTTAAGGTAGTATACATTTTAAATGGCTTGCAGTCAGGTTACAAAAAATCCATGTGTTTTTTGTGCCAATGGGACAGTAAAGCTCGGGGAGAACATTACATACGCTCAGAATGTTCTTTAAGAGAAGAGACAAAAGTAAGTTGTTATAATGTCATACGTGAACCATTGGTGGATATACCGAAAATTGATCCGTTTACTGCGTTCTGCTGAAGTACCTACGGATACAGCACTTTTACTTGTTTTAGTGACTGACTTTGACTTTTAAGCGCTGCCTACATAGACGAACGCCTATTCTGGAAGTCTTACGGTGAACCCAGTTTCATCCTTCAGAAAGAGAGATATACTTTTTTACGTCGAAGCCTCGTAATTCAATGAAGGCTTAAGCACCTCACTACTACCGTCCATCGCTCTGCGTGCGAACCCGCTCGGATGTCTGCCATTCATTGATTTCGTCTTAACTATGCCGGCCACTTGCACTAGGATAATTAAGGGCTTATGTGAACACTGGTTTGAGGACTAGCCAACAGCAGAAGCGTAAGTCAGAAATTGTCTCGATACTGGGGCATAACTGCGAGTCCCGGACGGAGGAGAAATCCACATCGCCCGGGGGACCCAGCCAGAATCATAGAGGGAAGTACACCCGTCTCTATGTAGTTGAATGCAGTTATGGCGTATGTACCCGTAAGGGGTTGGCAAAAACTTAGAGGTCGTTGATTCGGCCGCTATGCATTAAGTCCACTAAGCTCAACCCTCTGAGGTCCCCACCTGAGACCCACCCCATCCATCTATCATCCATTATACTGGCAGCATACGAGCGGGGAAACAACAGGAAAATGGACGGGGGCGTTTTTCTCAACATTAATTGAACCCGTTATCAGCCCTACTCACACCATCCTTTACCTCCTTTACTACACCCTAACATTTTCACATACAAAATACATATTAGTTACACTTAGTTACAGAGAAAGAAGAAATAAGAAGAGGAACGCCAGGACCATGGAGGCCCTCACTAAGAGGGTGCCCTTAAGGACCATCGCCGGAAGACAGACCCCAACCAAGAAGAACCTATGCGAAATCCAGTATATCGAGGTCAAGGTGGCACTGGTGAAACTCATCGAAGTTTCATCGGGATTCATCGCCATGTGTGCCGAGACGAAGGATGTGGACCAGCTCCTATCGGAAGAGGGAGCGAGAGTTCGTGAAATTATTAAATTCCGCAACATACCCATGTGTTCAAGATAACGTTCTCGACTACGGACATGGCAAGGAAGGCTACCCAAAACAGTATTCTCGTATTTAATATGAGAATACCAGGTGAAAATATACAGCAAGAAAAATTCAACATCATACAAATGTGCTTTGTATGCTACAAGCTAGAAGATTATACCTCAACGACGTACTCGGATAAGAACAAGCTGTGATGCAGTGAATGGGCCAAAGAAGGACATAGATTTGACAAGTGCGAAAGCTCCACGAAGAAATGCCTAAATTATAAAGGGGAGCATCGGACCATGGCCCTTAACTGCCCTAAGCGCCGTGAGATAATTAGGAGAAAGGAAGAAGAGGAAAGGAAGACAAAAGAAATGACTTACGCAAACGCCGCTAGGAAGAATGCAGAGGTGAAAACTGCATGGGCACCCGCACAAATTAACTTCACCGGGGATTTAAGTGCGAAGATCTTGATCTGCATAACCCATGCAAATGTGGCAAATGCAGTGAGGCCTGGTTGTTATAACCAAGTACTCAACGCGCTCCTGAAGGCCAACAACCTCCCGTCAGTAGTCATGCCTAAAGACCCCGAATGTTCCAAGGCTTTCAAGGACTTTGTTATAAAGAACAACAACGTAAAATCCGGTTTGCAGAAGATGATTGAAACTCCCTCATCGGAAGAAACCGAGGAAGACGAAAAAGAGGAAAAGGCTGGAAGTGAGGATGGATCCTCCTCATCTGACAGCGAAGAAGGCCCCTGCACTCGTACACGAGCTACAAAGAGCAGGTCAAAGACCCCGAGCCCCCCTCCGAAAAAGGAAAACCATGGGCCGAGTAAAATCGCTCAACTAGCCCCCAAACTAAAAAAGGGAAAGGAGAAACATAGGTAAAACGACTCACCATGTTACGTAACGCACTGAAAATAAAGGAAATCACCACCAACGGCTGGACGACGAAAGGAATTCTTTACGGAAATGTATTCAGAGAAATTGATGCAGACATCATACTGATTTCAGAACACGGGATCGACACGCGTAATACAGAAATGAAAATCTGGAATACGATGTGTTGATCAACAATTATTCGCAAGAGCGATACGATGGCGCCGCTTATGCAATAAAGAAAGGGATCAAATACAAGCAGATAAGGAATCTAGAAGAATCCTACCTCGCGATTGAGGTCGAACTCGATTTAGGAAAGTTGGTCATTGCTACCGGATATCAACCGCCAAGAAGAGATGTGTTGCCTATTCACACTCTTACAGGCCTATTTGGCAGAAGAGCTCCCACTATATTAATGGGGGATCCGAGCGCCAGATGCCGAGAATTCGGTTACAGGACCTACAACGGTATAGGGAGAAGCCTGAACCTGTTGCTGGACAGAAATATTGCCCAGCGGATAGGCACCGACTTCCCCACCTATGTCAGAGAACGATGTGCCACAAAGCCAGACATCTGTCTGGTGAATCGTCAGCTACCGTTCAATTACTACATGGAACCAGTCCAGGTGCCATGTAGTGACCATATAGGGATCCTACTCACTATCAATAGGAACCCTATACAAGTCCCAACAGTAGTCAGGAAGAACTACAGGAGAGTAGACTGGGCACGGCACGCGCACCTTCTCGAGGCCTACGATCCGCCCAACCTGGACGAGGCAATTCTTGAGGAGATTGACGAGGCACTCGATGACCTCAATAACCAAATCATCGACGCAGATAGGGCTTGTATCCCTAATTCCGCATATAGGACCATCTCGACCTACGAGTGGACCGAATATATGAAGGAACTGTACCGTGAACTGAAGATAATGTATGAACACAACATCGTGAATGCGTTGGTTCACTCGATGCTGAGAATTGAAGAAATCAAAGAAGAATTGAACCAGTTGATCCTCAAACAGCAGAGCAGAAGATGGGAGGACGCGATCGATAGCCTCGATCACGAAGCAACTCCCAAAGAATTTTTGAAAAAGATCCGAATTCTTAAAGGATCTACTGGAAAGAAGCATAAGATCAAGCTACAGGAAGAAAACGGAAACATCGAAGAAGAAGAAGAAAAAGTTGAAGAGATATTCCGAAGTTATTGGGAAAAGATCTTCAGTATAACTGAAGAAGAGAATGAAGACTATGACTTAGAGTTCCAAAGCAACATCATCGACGAGCTTAACGAAGAAATACAAAAGACGCACCCTCATCACCAGGTGGATAGACCGTGCGACGGAGACGCCGAGATTACAGAAGAAGAACTACTCGGCGCGCTTCGCTCATTCTAACAAATAGCTCCAGGACAATCGGGGCTTACAAAGCTTAACTTTGAAAAGGCACCAGCCCGTGTCATCGAAGGAATGAGAAGAATATTTAACGCCTGTCTCAATACGGGATACTTTCCGGACGCTTATAAAACGGCCAAGATGATTTTCTTGCCTAAGCACGGAAAGAACCCAAAGTTGAAGGAGAGCTACCGGCCAATTTCACTTCTGGAATTTGGCAGGAAGCTCTTCGAGAAGATCCTCAACAAAAGACTGGTGTCTCACCTGGACGAAAACTCGCTCTATAACTCACGCCAATTCGGGTTTAGGAGTAAGCGAAGTACGGAGATGGCGATTAACGTCATCACGGAAAAGCTAGCCCATGCAAAACAGGAAAAGAATTACGTGGACATTGTTTGTCGGGATGTATCAAAGGCGTTCGATAAGGTGTGGCAGCGGGAAATGCAGTACAAGATCTCACGACTAGGACTAAGTGAAAATTTAGAAAGAACTCTCTGTGACTATGTCATGGAGAGAGCGGCGTACAACAGTTTAGGGTGCACGGTTGGGCCAAAGTTTCCGCTCAATTCGGGACTCCCGCAGGGGGGTGCCTGTCTCCCACTCTCTACTTGATTTACACCGCAGATGTCCCAGCCCCTGTAAGCCCCACTTGCCTCAACATACAATTCGCCGATGATTTCACCCAGATAATCACTTGTCCATGGAGGAATGCGCCTTTGCAAGCTCGAATGACGGCAGCAGAAATTGAAAACCTTAACACCTACGAGGCCCGGTGGAAAATCCGCACCAACCAGGAAAAGTTCAAAGTAGTCCTCATAGGCAGGAGACTACTTGATGACGTCAGTGTGGGTGATAGACGATATCCCTACACCAATTAATGCAATGTACTCGGCATAAAGATTACCTCAACCGGGTACGCAAAGCACGTCCAAGAACGAATCACCAAGGCCATTGCTGCAGTCAAGACTCTATACAGGTTAAAAAATCTTCGTCAAAGCAACAAAAAGAAGATCTATACTGCACTAGTAATATTGACGTTGCTATACCCCGCTTCCGCCTTCTCGTGTGTATCAAAGACACAGAAGATGAGACTACAAGTGGTGCAGAACAAATGCGCGCACCTAATTACAGGTAGACGCAGAATGGAAAGAAGAACACAGGAAGAGCTGCACCGGGAGGCGGGGTTGACTCCCATTAACGTTGTAATTGAAGAACGGACAAGGAATATGCTGGAAAAGGTCAATCGAGAATTGGACGAGGAAATCGTACAAATTATTGACCAGAATAGAAGAGCTGTATGTCGCGCCAGATTTCCAAGCTCCACTGGGATTTTAGCTGGCGGAGCAGAAGTGCCGTTCTACTCAAGATGAGATGTTTTTGCCCCAAAAAACAAAACAAGAAGAATTAACCAAACTGAGAAACCAAACCGATTTTGACCAAAATTCCCCGATATCGACAAAACACACCGATTGAGACAAACCTACCGAAGAAGGAAAAACTACCCAAGAAGATGAAACAGACCATTCAAGACTTCAAGAAGCAACAAAATACACAAACTACGCACATTACAAATTTACGAAAAAACAAAGACACTAAACAAACAAAGCAAGTTATAATTAATGAACTACTAAAACAACAGCAAACGCGCACAGCATAACCAAATACATTATCTAATTTGAAGACAAATGGCTTGAACGACAAATTATATGTATTATATATATATATGTATATATATATACATATATATATATATACATATATATATATATATATATATATATATATATATATATATATATATATATATATATATATATATATATATATATATATAACAAAATGATAAACAACAACGGAACCACAAAACATAAAAATTATAAAAGCGATAGGCCTGATCACCAGGCTCTAGCATCATTTTGCACCCTACCACACTTCTTTCTCTTTTCACCAGTCGTCTACTTTCCGCTGTCTATCCACACACCCTTTCTATCCCCTCACCTGCATACTCTTACATACCGGGGTCGAACCATTGGTTCCTAATCCTGAGGAAAATATAATCTTGCCACCACTTCACATAAAATTAGGTATTAATGAAACAATTTGCGAAAGCCTTGAAGCATGACCAGCCATCCTTCTTATATTTAAAACAAAATTTCCTAAGATTAGTGATTCTAAAATTAAAGAAGGAATCTTTGTTGAGCCTCAGATTGAACAACTTATGGTAGATAGTGAGTTTGAGGCAAAATTGAGCAAACCAGAATTTGAGGCCTAGTATAGTTTCAAAGGTGTATGTAATGGTCTTATTGGAAGGCACAAATCAGAAAATTACCCCATTCTTGTTCAGAATTCGATTAGTTCTTATAAGTTAGGATGTAGTATGTCACTGAAGGTGCATTTTTTGCATTCCCATTTGTCTTTCTTTCCGGAGAATCCAGCAGACGTCAGCGATGAGCATGGTGAAAGATTCCACCAAGATATTGCTACTATAGAAAATCGTTATAAAGGAAAATGGAGTCCTGCAATGCTTCCTGACTTCTGCTGGACCCTTCACAGAGACAGACAAGATGTACATAAAAAGAGGCCTAAATATTCCAAAACTATATGACTATTGTATAGATTTCAGCAATTTTCAAAAAATCTTAAATCTTCATGATTTTTTTAAATAGATTTTTATAATAACACACTCTGAAATGTATTAAAAGGACTTATTAATTTCTTTTGATGAATAAGCTTTTTGTCTCCACTTATCTTTGTACTTTTTGTCAAATAAAATAAAAATAATAACAAATATTTCCTACCTCTATATAGTGAATAATCTAATATTAATAAAAAATTAAATGTGAAGATTACAAAAAACTGAAGTCATTTCATGAAAAATAAAGGTCATTTTCGCAATCTACGCAAAAAACTACAATAGATAACTATTTTCTCATTTCTGTAGCAAAATCATTGTTGGACAGTCTAATTTATCAATTGGTTCAATATTCAATGTAAAGGACACACACTCTCAGAACTTACATAGCTCCCTGGTTTATCAGTTCATTTGTCCTTGCTGTGATCGAGGCTCATATATAGGCAGCACCGTTCGTTCTCTGGAAGCCAGGGTGTGTTATCACCTGAGTATTAGCAATAGAACTGGCAAACCTTTGAACCATAAACAAATATCAGCCATAAGAACTCACATTATACAATGTAAAACTGATGTCACTCATGAAAATTTTAAAATCCTTGAACATTGCAATAATGAAATCTCCCTTCGTATCTTAGAGTCTATGTATAATAAAATATTAAAACCTTCCCTTAATAAGGACACAAGTGCGGTTTCCCTCCTACTAGTTTAACCACTCCCACATCCACCACGCTTACTTCCTGCCCCCTCTTCCTTAACTTATTCAGTTGATATTTCTTCACGGCTCAGCACAGTAAGTTACATGCTCCGTTCCCTTTCCCCATTTAAATGATGTTTTGTCTATCTGATTTGGATTTTACTTTATACCAATAATTAATATGTTAGAATTTAAATATTTCCTTATTTGTCTCTGTCAGACTCGATGATAGGCTCGGAGCCTGAAACGTTGCTATTAAAGAATAAGTTTAATGGAAACTACATTATTTTTGGTCCTTGAATTCATTCTCAAGATTAAATTATCTCTAGTCAGAAGAAACTTCTTCCACTATATATATATATATATATATATATATATATATATATATATATATATATATATATATATATATATATATATATATATATATATGTATATATATATATATATATATATATATATATATATATATATATATATATATATATATATATATATATATATATATATATATATATATATATATATATATATATGGGGTTGAAAGGGTATTTTTGACAAACACAGTCTTCTTCAAAGCCCTCGGAAGGAGCTCTTCTCACATACACGAGAAGGTAACACTTAAAATAGGCTTTCTCTCAGATAGCCAAAAAACTATTTTTCGATTGGCGTTTTCACTTGGGTAATTATATAAAATAGTGAAATAAGGACGAATAAATAGTATTAAGTGTTACATCCCCGCAAACAATCAACATAATTAACCAAATAATGAGGGGAACATTTATTCTTCGAGATAATGCTCTCCACGAGGGTGGGACAACTGAGGGGTGTGATACAATCACAAAACAACCATTGCCTCAACACCATCTTGCGCTAGATACCTCTAAGACCATTATAATACCAAACATCTTATTCTCGAGCTCCTTACCTTTATTCCCAAACACAAACTACCCACCCTATTACCACACTGAGATCACTGTGGACGCACAAGGGAGACCCGGTGTCGTTCCTGAGGTAGCCCGTCACACAAGGGAGACCCGGTGTCGTTCCTGAGGGAGCCCGTCGCACAAGGGAGACCTGGTGTCGTTCCTGAGGCAGCCCCGTCGCACTGAATTTGTTACTGTAGATGAAACGTTTTGGGCAATTTGTAATTTTTATGAGACGAGCAAAATAAATTAGAATTTGAAGGCAAAACTTTTCCATTATTTCTTGCTATAAATTGAAAACGATAGAAACAAAAAAAGCAGCCTCCTGCTTCTCAAAATAAGTACCTGACATAAAATAACTTAGATATAGAATTCAAACAAATTGTTTCCTTTCATAAGGCACTAACAAATCCGTTTAATGCATTCAATGATAAATTGAAAAATCTTCAGCACAGAGCGTCAACAATACTATAGGAGAGGGGAAGTCCCTTCAATGACCTGCGGCGTTTTATGATAAGATGATTAATGGTTATTGCATTGATGGTTTCCCATGGTTCAAATCACTTACAAGTGCCTTTGAATGGTTAAATAAAGCTTCTGCCACTAGATGGCGCCACCCAACGCTAAATCTAATGGCAGATTTGAAATCTACAGGGTGAATAACCATATGTCCCATGGTAATATGGGTCATTTCATGGCTCTAAATAGGTACAATTGAACTTTACTCTTTTTGAAAAAAAGCGACGCCTAGACCTGGCGCTTGGCCGCAGGTAAAAATAAAAGATTTTAGACAATGCATACTTATAAATATAAGTAATGAAATCAGGGCCTCTAGCAATAAGTGCGGCACTTAATGAAAGATAAACGGCCAATAATGATACACGATGCCATATTATAGGGAAAGTAGAAAATACTGAGTTTAATAGGATATTACCAAACAATTCATGGCTGATCACGAAGGTGTAACAAAGACTAGTAAAAAAAGTACATAGAAAATAAGTAACAAACATGAAACAACACCTAACAGTTTGTAGACCTAAAATGCCATTACTAATGAAGTAATAAAATAAACAAAGAAAAGGAAAATAGTCTAGAAAATTTGAAACAATTCTTGGAATTTATCTTCGATCTTGCAACTAAGGAAGTGTTGTTGATATGATTGCGGAAGTTTATTGGCATGTTTCATAAAAGTGGCTCTATCTTTGTTTTTCGAAGACAAAAATATAGATAAGTTTTTATGGACACATCGCAAAAATTCCTTTTATAATAATACGCCCTTTTTTATGCTGTTCTTCAAGGTCACGTGCCTTCACAGAACCCCCAATTTTATTGCTATTGAGTTTATTGTTAATTCTTTTGATGTCCTTTGATATACAACGCGTTTTCCTTCACCAGACTCTTTAATTATAACTACTATATATTTACTGACTTAGAATAAATTTCTACACCTTAAAGGTGTTAATAACAAATTTTATTTTGTTTCCCCAATTTTATATCAATGCATATACACATTTTATCTACGTAAAAAATATAAGTGAAGTTATAACTGAAAATAGGTTAGATGCAAGACCAGAAAATTTCATTGCCATTTTATACCCAGCTCACTTTTCCCACTCATGTTTGATTTCTCTATGGCACTCTCCTTACCCACAATGGCCACATACGGATATTCGACCTTCAAGGTCGCCTTACCAGGAATTGGATCCTTTTCCACCCCGATTTTACCCACTGATGGTGGAAGAGTTAGGGAGCGTCATTGGGTACCGGATTGAAAAAAAATTGTAGCTAAATGTTAAGAATTCATAATTAAAATAATCAGTTTGCTTGACTTCCCTGCGCCCTCCCACAAACTCGCCTCAAAAAAGGAAGAAAAGGCAAGCATTAAAATAATTTACTTCTAAATGCGTTTATTTAGTATTAGAGATTAAACTGGAGTGGGAATAATGCACATTTTATGTTCAATTATTTATTTTAGCTTCCAGATTTGAGGTGAATATTTAGTAGCCGTATCCCGATGACATGTAAAATGTGATTAAATTTAGCACAGTTTTCGAGTAGTTTCGTTACCATGACAACTCTAGTTGCAAATAGAGCAGATTTAAGAGAGGGAATTTTTAAGGTTTCTAACTCGCGCAGTAGTCGCCTATCCTGGCTATTCGATTAATGCACTTATCAATAAATTTTCCCTTATCCCTCGGTTGGCATTTGCTTTAGGAACCTCCTATCAGAAAGTCTTATTTTAATCGATATTTCATCGTTAATTTTCTTTTGTTTTTAAATAAACGAATAAGTTTACTTAAAAGAATCCATTTTTTTTCTCATTAGCTTCTGTAAACGTTTTAATTTTTTTTAAATTGATAATTCTCCAGATTAACGACTCCATCGCAATTGAAAGCGCGTCCTTATTAATATTTATATTTTGACAAAAAAACGAGTAATACTGTATATAACAAATATCGACGTGGCTATATAATATATATCTTCCATATATATTATACAACTCCTTCGCTAGTTATGCTACGGAAATTTATACTTATGCTGTTATAAAGAAAATTAGACACGCAGCCATCTTTAATTGGGGTTTGTGGGTTGGTTAAGTTTATGGTAGGTTTGGTTTTCTTGTTTCTTTAGGTTTAGTTTTAATAATGTCTGTAAGGTTGTGGGCGCTGTTTTTCTAACCTGAAAGCAATCAAACAAGAAGTCTCGTCTAGCAAGACTTGCCGTGGGCATAGCCTTTAGCTCAAAATGGCTGATCCTTGAGAAACTTGTGATAAAATAGTAGTACCAAGACCCTTCTAAGTCGATTTAAATTAACGTCTTATCTAAATAGGATGCTAATTATCATCTTTGGGAATAAGTATTTATTGAATCGGTGCAGCGCCAAATAATACCTCTATTGATCAAAAAATACTACATTCAAGTGCTAATACTCTGAAAATAGTGCTTTCGCACCGAATAAATAGCAACAGTCAATTTAGATAGGTCTAAAGAATAGATTGAAATAAAATTTTCTGCCAAAACGGAGTCGTTAATTTCTAGAAATACTAAAAATGTCCATTCGAAAGGATACAAAATCTTTATATTTTAAACTTAAATCGTATTTTCAGCCGAACCTCTATAACCTCTACAAATGCTCATTTTTGTTCGTATTGAAGGTTTGGGATGACCTAATGATACGTTAGATTAGATTTCTTGTCTTTTAACCGAACGAGAAAAAAAAAGAGGATTAGCTGTTTAAAGGGAGTGCTTCCATACACAGCACGATATTATGATGGAGTCTTTATCAAACGCTTTATCTTGTAAATTAACCTAACCTAACATACGCTGAATTCGAGGAACACTCTAAACGGTTTGCCACTCTAAATGGTGCCTCCTGACGAGAGCAACCCCAACATTTTGAAACTGAAGGTAAGCGGCACATAACACTTGTGGCGCTTATCTTCAGGTGATCGAGGGTTTGTATAATATAAAATAATATAATCAATCTAAATATTAACACATTGACTGCGATGATTAATAATAAACATTGTAAACAAAAACTTGAAAGTTACTTGTGCATTAAAGCTTGAAAAAATAAACTATAAGGCATGAATTACTGCTAAAAAATTATTAATAAATAAAATATGTAGATCTCATTTGTTTTTACGGTATGACACAGTTCTCGTGTCCCTACTTGGAAAATTCCGCGTTGCATGACCACTTTCATTCTTAGGTAGAGGCAAATCATAGGAGAAATAAATAGATCTTCAAGACGATTGCAAGGGGAACTATTTTTTTTTTAATTTGTTGAGGTTTGATGCTAAATGAAAACAAATACTTTCCAGGCCATACTTTCTATAGTATTAGTTAAATAACTTTAATTTTTAGTCTGCGAATAAATTAATTTCGTTTTTTAAAGCAAAGTAAAATCCTTATATACTCCAGCCCCCCAAAAATATCTAGCAAAGTAGGTTCTCTCATTATTGACGATTCTTTTAGCAATTATCTCCCATCTTTTAACTCGGCAGTGGATTCCTTTCTTGAAGAATTGATTCCGTTTTGATGAAATATATCATTTGATATCTTTCGTCATCTCCTTCAGTTCAAGGTAACTTTGCTATTTAGTGAATCTTGTATTGAGTTAAATAACTGATAATCAGATGAGGCAAGATTTGGCAAATATGAAATGTAATAGAAAACTTCCTAACTTAAAGCAGTAAACCTTTTCTTGAGTCAAACGTACTCGGTGTGGATGTGTATTGCTATCAAAGAAGAGGACAAAAATTTCGATTGGTTAATGAAGGAAGTATTTGTATCACAAGATCTTCCATAACCTTCGCTTGACAAAATCAAAGATTTACCAGCATTGTTTGCATAGCAACTAACTTCAGTTCAATTTCGTGTACATTAGGTCATTACCTTGACAGCTTTCGTCCAAGTAACATGCGTAAGAAATCTTCCACGCCTCTCTCTCTGTTCGCGAGCTGATCGTATGACTGCGCCACCAAGATGGTCTCTCAATTGGAGCCATTGCTTAGACTATCAAGCGATCTAAAAGTGTATTCCATAATATTTTTAACGACTACGGAGCTCTTGGTTAATTTCATAGCAAAGTTATAAGGAACTAGGGAAACTCCAAAGTTCTGAAGACCGTTTCGAAGAGATTTCCTTACGTACTAGTTGTTTCAATAACTTTACCGCAATATTTTAATGCGATAGGGTAGGTATCATTTTGTCTAATCATTTTTAAAAATATCGACGCTTGCAGTTTTCACTACATGCTCGGACAGTCAATTCCTTGCGTTAACTATCCAATATGAAAATAAAATTCCACTAGCGTTAGTGGAAAAACTTTTAAGCTGTAATTTCCATTTATTTTTACGTTTTGGATTTTCGTTAAATGTGAATAGCTTCCTGTTATCGAGGTTAGTTGTCCTCGTAGTCTACTTGTCTCTAGTGAAAACAAGTTGAGGTCTGCCAGCGTTGTTTTGTTTATTATATGCGTAATTGATAGCATTAATTCCGTTACTCTAAACTGCACATTCTCCAACTTCTTCCTGTCTTTCCTTAGTGAAGGTGACCATATATGTGCATAGTATTCCAGGTGTGGACGTACTAGTAATTTATATAAAGAAAGAACGATCTCGCGATTTCTGAATTAAAGCTGCCGTTTGATATGCCCTAATATTTCCATTGCCTTCTTTTATGCCTTTATGCATTCTTTCGAAAATCTCAAATCGCTTGCAACAAGGACTCCTAGATCTTTCTCTGTCTTTGTTATGACTAATTTATATTCTAGTAATGTTTAGTCCATTCTTCGATTTGATTTCTGTACCCTATATGCATCAGCCTGCACTTTTCTTCATTAAGCTGCCTCTGTCAGGTTTCGGACCCTTTACCTATTTTGTCCATGCCCCGTTTTAGTTTTGCCATATCCGTGGAACTCGCCACGCTGGCTCCTAGTTTGGTATTATGTGCGAACTTAGAGATCTTCCAATGAATTTATGTAACTAGGTCATTAATATATATAAGACTGGTCTGCGCTGCTTTCAAGGTCTAACACATAATACCTGATTTTAGGTCAGCTTTTCGCGCTGAATCAGAAAATCATGCTATTTTATTTAATCAGACCAAGTTTTTGAGATAGAAGCACATGCTAGAAATTCCTATGTTCCGATCTACATATTTGTAGGGGAATGTACACACAAAAGTAAATTTTGAATTGATTTATGGACAGAAGGCTTACAGAATGTTCTAATCGATGCCAAGAAGAGTACAACATACAAAAAGCTACTCATAGATTAATGGTCTCTTCAGGGACTTCCGATTGTGCCTAACAGACACCAAATCCTTTTTCACGCACCAGCAGTAGTGAGCCAGAAAGTTGGCATTCCGACGCCTTTGGTAGTGTTCCCCCATCACACGGATATCTTGGGGAAATCGCTCACCCTTTTCTTCACTGAAGTCACCACAATTCTCGGATAAAATAGACCAGGTGGGACCAAAAGAATGGCATTTTCACTGGCATACGCGCACAAAGTTTGCGGAAATTCTCCATTAACTCATCAACCACCTTCACATACTAAGGACTTCTGTGGTTGCCAAGGAAGTTTGAAATGACTGACCTAAGGGACAACCAGGCAGAGAGTCCAGCAGGGTTTAGTGCTTCATCAAAATTGGTGTCCTTGATGAGTTGCCTTATTTGAGGGCCATCAAAACACCTGCCTTCACCTTTTTCATGCTGACTCGTGGAAAATTCTGACGGAGGAAAGGAAATCCTCTACCTTCTCTGTATATTTCCTTGACAAAGTTCTTTATAAAACCAAGTTTGATGTGGCAGGATGGAAGCAATATCTTGCTCGGCTCAACCAAAAGGTGGGACAGAACGTTAAGTGAACCGGATTCTAATCCTAGCCTTGACGGCCAGTCTTCTCTGACATAATGCTGGTCGTCAGTCCGACTGTCCCTCAAGCACACAAAGCATTGATACTTTGTGTACCTACCTTGAAGGCCTAGGATGAGTCCAACATCTTTAGAAAGATCCACAGATCAGCCAATTGTGTTCTTGGTAGTTGAAAGCAGCCAGCACACGGTTCATGCTGTTGCAGGTTTCTTTTATTGCAGCTGAGTGTCCAACACGGATCGAGGAAAACTTATTTCCGTTATTAAGAAGAACTGCCTTGAGATTTCTGTTAGATGAGTCAATGAAAAGTCTCCATTCCATAGCATCATACTTAAGGCTCATTAAGTTGAGCAAGTCAGCAATGTTGTTACAGTAGACTAGTAAATGGGCTTCATCAAACGTGAACAAATTTCCTAAATTCTTTGTCACGGTCGCGATACCAATAGAATGTTGTTCCTGGTGCCAGCATTCATTTCTCTCGAAAACATGAACCCAATAGCTGAGCAGATATTTTTGAAGGGTTCGGGTCTCTTGTCAGGTCGTTGAGTCCGGCTTGTAGCATCAAACTCAACTGTATCAGTTGTAACACTAGCCTTGGAATCAGAGCTAGAAACCATGGTAAAATCAGGCTCAGGACCAGGAAGATCGGGACCATGTGGGACTTGTCTTATAGCAGAAGGAACATTGGGGTATTGAACACAGCGCTTGTTCTTGCGATAGATGCCTTTAATATTTGTCATGCAGAACTATCAGTCGGTGACGTGGTCTTTGCATTCCCTCCACACCTTTCTTATTACTCCAATCCGTAAATTTTCCATACATGTTTTACAGCAAATTTTGGCAGCAAATGGCTAATTCTAGTTCCCTAGTTTCACTTCAAAGTAAGCATAATCGACCTTTTTCGTAAAATCCGTGATTTTTGCTTGACGGTCTGGAAGAAGCGACATCTCCGTAGATGTAACAAAACCTATTCGGGTGATTTTTACTCGTAAGATCCATTATAATACAAATCTAGGCCTGCCAAAATGAATAGAATTGGTTATGTATGGTTACTCATAACTAGATTTGACAAAACAGAAGTAATAAATGGTTGGATGATAGCGCTATTTTGGAATATGCCTTCTAATATAAATCGAGAATATCTTAGAAATCAGACCTGAACAAAGAAAACTAATTATATTTTTAAATTCATAATGCAAAAATGATTCCTAATCAGTTGAAAAACTTATGATCTTTGAAAAAAGTTTTGAAACAAAGGCCAGTGTAATAAATAACTGGAATATGTACGTAGCCCTGTAGCACTCCACTAACAACTGGGATCCAGTTTGATCCCGATCCATTGACAACTCTTCTTTGTTGCCGGTTTTTCAGCCAATCTTCTATGCATTCAGCTACTCTTTCCAAAATTCCGAGCTCCTCTAAATTTCGCATCAAACCCTGATAAGGAACCGTGTCGCGAACGAAATCAATCCCTTTTTATGGCCTTTATAGATCTTACAAAAGCCTTTGATAGTATAAAACGCGAGGTTTTATGGGAAATCCTTTCTAGATTTGGGAGCCCTCAAAAGTATATCTCAATCATGCGTCTTTTGCACGATGACATGACCGTGTCAATTACGGCGAACGGTAGCTCAACAGACTTTTTCAATGTCAACTCAGGAGTCAAGCAAGGCTGTGTAGTCGTATCAAAACTATTCTCATTATTTATTGCTGTTTATCCAAGACGACCTTCTTCCAGGTATCTCCATCAACAACAGATTTGACGTAGGGATTTTTAATTTTAGCCGTCTTGAACTAAGATTAAATCCCAAGCTGCCTCGATTCTTGAAATTCAATATGCAGATGATAATGCAGTCTGTGCTCTTAACGCGGAGGATCTACAAACAATCATATCTGCGTTTGCGAATCGTTACTCCAGGTTCTGTTTGTCAATTAATGTTCGGAAAACGCAAGTCTTGTATTAACCAGCACCAATAAACCCAAGTAATCGTCAATTATCGGCCCCTAATATTCAAATTATTGGGTAAACTCTATAATATGCTGAAAAGTTTATTTACTTTGGTAGCTACTTGTCAGTGAACGCAAGGATTGATGATGAGATTCCATATAGAGTACGTTTCGCCAACTCTGCGTTCGTAAAATTACGAAAGCACGTTTAGGACGACGGAGACCTAGGTCTAGAAACGAAAGTTAAAGTTTACAGGGACATAGTTTTGCCCTCGGTATTATATGGATCAGAAAACTGGACTACTTACAGTAGGAAGATTAAAGCCCTGAAAAGATTTCACAAACGTTACTTGCGCTGCATATTGAAATTAATCTGGCAAGACCATTACACCAACCTGATTGTACTGGATGAAGCAAACAGTACAAGTATTGAATCCATCATAATTAAAAACCAGTTGAGATGGTCTGGTCATGTGGTCAGAATTTCGAACAAACGTCTACCGAAGTCAATATTTTATTCAGAACTCAGCTTGAAAGATAGAAGGAAAGGTAGCCGAAGTAGAAGGTATGAAGACTCTCTTAAAGATAACCTAAAAGTAGGCCAAATAGATTACAAAACGTGGGCAGCAGAAGCTCCGGACAGAAAGCAATTTTAGACGGAAGCTGGAGATCGGTGTCGAAACGTTTTAAACAAATCGAAGGCAACAAACACCTCGATGTCCGCATAACTGCTATGTTAGTTCGTCAAGATCGTCCGCGACAACCTCGAAGACCTGTTAATGCATGTCCAGACTGTGATAAGGTCTGAAGCGCTAAAATTGGGCTGATAACCACATGAAGACACATCAAAGATAGGACACCGGTCTCAAGCTATACTCATCCGCGAGTGGTGCCATAATGATGTTTTCTAAAGCAATGCTGTGATTCATTTATCAATTTATGTTCCTCAAGGTCTTGGACTATTTTGTAAGGAATTAATGACTAAAGCAGCTTCCCTACAACAAAAGTTAAGCTAATCAGCCTATAATATTTTTAATTTTTCTTCTGCCTTTTTTAATTATTTGTGTAGTCTTTGTCATTTTCCCATTATTTGTCACAATACCTTTGGTAAGGTATTAGATAAATATATTCTGTCAAGCTATTACAAAACAGGTTTATGTAAGTCTGGTAAATCAACTGTAGCTCAAGAAAACTTAAAAAGGCAAAGACCGAGCCAGTTTTGCCATCAATCAGCGATGGTGGGAGGCTTTCATGGCCCAATGGAGATGGAAAAGTAAGGTGTTGTGTATGCGAAGGAAGGAGAGAGGATGGGAAAGCTGTATTATTTTTGGATGATTGTGATGACGTGTACGGATATAGCTGCCGATCTGTGTGCGTTAAACTTAGACATTTGGTGGCAAGCTCCCTACGCGCACCGAAATGTTTGGCTTCCACTCTCTCGCCAGGGAAACGATTCTGGTAGTTAGGCGGCAAAATGTGGCTCCTTATCGACTCGACTAATGAGGGCTGCCCCGAAGGGTCGGCAATTTATGAAGCAAGTGTAGGTGTGAAAGAAAGAAATTAGTTAGGATTTTGACCACTGATACGAATCCATAGGAACAGAGGTGTACAGTCGTCAGAAAGAATGGGTAGCGCCCCTCCTCCTCTGTCCCATAAGACCGTAACGGTACTTGGTCTTCTTTAGCAGTGCATCGCGTTTTTCCGTGACTAAGTTAATGAAGGGCATCTGGTCAAACGCGTCATCACACTTGAATTTTTTTATAGCAAATAGACGCTCCCACCCCACTCACCCCACTCCCTCGTACATAAAAGAGATGTTTGGAATTTTTTAATGACATGGGATTTTACATTAAGGTAGATTCGGAACCATGGGTATCTACAGCGTATGGCAGCCACCGGGAAGTCCATCTGGCGACTAATCACAACGAATATGAATTAACTTCCATAAAATCGGAAGCGGAATTACCACTCGGATAAGCCATAGCTATAGTGTGAGAATGTGTGTTTAATTTTACCACCTCGTTGCTATGAAAGAAGCCCTTTGGCATAAACTATTTGATGGGCGCCCTTGTGTTTAATAGGGCTTTAATGGGGTGGGAGAGTTTGTTAGGTTTTATTGGGCGTTGAAGAGCGTCAACCTCACTTTATGGCAAAAAAGTTAATGATGATGATGATGACAACGATGATGCTGAAAACGACGATGACGATGATGATGATGATGCTTTTTAGTTTAATTGCGCGCTGCGCAGCTGCTCTCTCTACCCGCCGCAAAAAGGATACTTCTCTTTTCGAAGGTCAAAATCTAGAGCAACCAAAGAGGGTCGCCCCACAAATTAATATCAATATTCGTAATGCAATGGCGGAGAGGACACCCTTTAGTTGTTCCTCAAGCTTAAAAATAAACGCTAAACGAAAGATTTCAAATACTCAACTTATTGATAGTAACTCTGCCCTTAAAGATCAGTTAATACACGCATTTAAAGTTCTATTTAATTTTTAAGAGTTATATTTAAAGATTTTATAGTTCTATTTAAAGTTATATTATTGGAGTAGAACTCGAGACCAAACACTGGGAAAAATGGCTTCAATTAACGATTTAATATGACGGCAACACAAAACTTTTACAAGTATAAAATCACGCAAGTATTATCTGAGAATAGTTGATTGAAATATAGGTCAGCGTGATTAAACCTGAACTAATCCATAAATATCCATATTAGTAAGAAGAAATATTACACGAATTCTTGTTACTGTTTAGAACTATTAACACCTGTTGAATTGTCAATAACAAGAGGACACCTTACTGCTGCTTTGGGCGGCTGGGCTATACAGTTTCTCGCCAACTGTACTGACTACATTCGATTTTTCGATAAGTTTACAGTGTAGCTTCTATTTTCCGGTTAAATTTGCGGTCTACTGTCGAATTTTCGGTTAGCCTTTAGGTTCGCTTTCTAATATCTAGTGAAGTTTGCGGTCATCCGGCTAATTTCAGGTTAAGTGTGGGTTAACTTAGGTTAGACAAAGTTATTTGGCAGGTCTATATTTTCCACAACTTCTCCTAAACTTACCCAGACAAAATTAAACTAAAGCTATGATAGGGGCTATAGCATAAACCACTTTACTTAACGTAACCCAGCCTAACCAAACCTAAACCTAACAACCAGAAACTAGACAGTAGACCTCAAGCTTAACCAAAAACTAGATGATAGACTACAAACTTATCCGAGCACTAGAGAGCGAACCTCAAAGTTAAGCAGAAATTTGATAGTAGACTGCAAATTAACTAGAAACATAACGATATTCTGCAAATTTAACTACAAACTAGAAGGTATACCACAGATGTGACAAGAAAATAGACGATTGAAAGAGAAGCTTATTAAAAAATAGACTTGAAACCGCAAAAATGACTAGAATCTAAATGATAGACCGCAAACATGAAGAAGAAATTGGAAGGTAGGCGTCAAACATAACCTGAAATTATAGACGGCAGAAGGATAATAACAAGAAACTAGACAGTTCAGCACAACATTTAACAAGAAAACTAGCTAGTAAACAGCAAAACTGGCTAGAAATTAGAGTTCTCATCTAGAACGGGGATTTGAATGATACGAGGGGCTTTCATGAGCTATGTTCTATGTTCTTCTTGCTGATCGGCAGACGAGGATGATATCGTATTTAAGTAAAAAAAAACAACTGAAACAACAAAGGCATCTCCGCCTTGTATTTTTAAATAAGTTCTTAAGGGAAAAAGCTGAAGTGAAAATGTGTGGCAAAAACATGAGTAGACAGTTGAGGCGAGGGTTCTGGTAGTTGAGCAACTCTCTCAAAACCACCCAGTTCTGCAAAGAAACTAATCGCCTCTTTAGACCACAACCTAACATCGAATGGATCCTAAAGATTTTGCTAGACTTTATAATTTTACATCCCCCTTCACTGTATTCTCTATGAGCACCAGCTCAAAATGATCAACCATATTCTTGTTTCCTCCATATAAGTCAACTCCACATTTTACTCTCTACCAGCAATCTTCCCTAATTGCCTTCTGTTGAAAAAATCTTCCCTTAAAAATGTGCTACCCATTTCATTACTGTATACAACAATTGCCACTTTTAAACTCCGTTCTGCAAAATAACTGCTATTTGCCAAAATCTCTATTATTAAGTTTGTGCCAATCTTTCATTCCTGTGTATAAAATTTCTGCTCATTAGCGTCAGAATGATTTATAAAAGGAAGTCTGATTGTCTTAAAATATATATGATATGCAAATGTCGGAATGCAAATTAGCGTTATCGTTCCTACCTCATTAATTGTTGAAAATAACTTGTGTTAATGACTTGTTTAGGCGATTGTTGTGAAAATTCGATGTCCTTCAAAGGAGTCCCCAAAATGAAGTTGGAAGATATGTGACCACAATTGGTAAAAAAAAGAAGTTAATATTTTTTCGATCATAAATACAGCGTTAAATCTTCCTTACATTATACATGAATTTGATCATTCGGGAATATGACCTTACCAGGCTTTAAGAACGCATTTTGAAATTAACTCACTGACTCAAGACTCCAAGTCTTCACATGAGAATTTACCAACGTGGCCTTGAGCAAAGAACTCTGGCCAATCAATCAGAAACAAGAACAAGGAGAGAAAAAACTAATGATTTTAGTGTAGAGAAATGTGAAGGAACTAAAAATATTTTACCTTATTAAAAACAGGGCAATGTGAAAATTAAAAGTAAAATAATAAATCACATTATAAACTATTCCACCCTGTACAAAATGGCTGATCATATAACTTATTCTAGCTCATGCAATGATAAAGCTCCAATCTTATATTGTTTAGAAATATCAACCTAAAGTGCTAATAACATATTTTAACCTATAATGGTCTAATTTAAACTTGTCTAAAGCTATTAACTTAAAATTCTTAAAAACCTAACTTATTCTAATCTATATATTTTAACTTGCCTTAAGTTATATACCTTAAATGCTTAATTAGCTAATCCGTTCTCACATATTAACTAAGAGTTTGCAGCAGAAGTTTAAATACATGCCACTGGTCTAGACTTATTTAATAGATTTTTATTTTAATAATTGAAATAATATATTAAATATTCCTTCAAGAGTAATTATAATCGCATCTAAAGTACTCAGGAGATCTAAACAATTTCAGCAACATTACAAAATTGAACACAGAACGAGAGTCACAGAGGAAAAAATAATAGTTTTCATTTGGCGCTTGCTCTTTTTAATCAAATAATCTGTCAGAATTTTGTCATAGTTTACTATTAATTTACCATAGTCTTCAAGAGAAATTTTGTTCCATTCATCCTTATTCTTCGGATTTCTTTGGTTTCTTTGGTTTCCTTCCACATATTTTCTTAAGGGTTCAGGCTCGGTCTTTGTGATCGCCATTTCAAAATATTAATTTGTGAATTTTCAAATTATTTATTCACTCCATAGACCCTAGGTATTAGATGGTGGTCCTATCTAAAGAAAAAATACTTATCCAGCTTCAGTTTTCTTACTAATGGTAGATGGTTTCTTTTAAAAGAGCCAAATAGACTTCTTTCATCATTGCTCCATCGATTTTAGTAAGGAAAACTACACTGTACACAGTGATGGCATGCGGTTATTATGGCAACAAGTACGTCATACTGCATCGGGCGGCACGTCTGGGAGACGCTATTCATTCACACTGAGTAAAGAGGATACAGTCACTTACTTGCAGTGTGAAGGTGGCAATTTATTGCTATACTAACCGCATCAATTTTAACAAGTGTTCCTGTACCATGCGCAGCAAAGGAACCTCATAATACTATGGTACCTCTATCATGTTTTACGGATGGTACGGTTGTTTTTGGAAGAGGTTTACTAACTTCCCACCAATCATGACCTCTGGAATTATGGCTAAATAGTTGTATTTTACTATCGTCGCACCATAATAATTTCTTCTAAAATGTTTTACCACGGTGATAGTTACTTCTCTGCAGACGCGAGGAGTTGGTTGTGACTGAGCTATTTGTTTTCTAGCTTGGTTTTGGTGCAGGAATCCAGCCCAGTATTAACTCCAGATTGGAGCTAAACCATGAGATTGCATTTAGGAGGTTGTATGTCAAATTTAATTCTTGTTACATGTTTAAAAGATCAGCCAGTGATAATTTGGGCTTTCTTGCAGCTCTTGCTACAACCTTTACTATTGCAGAGACCTTAAATATTTCGTAGGATTGTCCCAAATGACGCCAAGGAATGCTGATTTGCTTGTGTATTTCTCCATATGGGTTTTCGTTACCTCAATGCATTAAGGCAGCTGCTTTGGGCATCTCACTGACCTTATCACAGCTCACGAGAACTTTCGAGGGTTGATTCAAAATCGATTCTAAAGTATTTCGGGTTGCTTCCATTTCTTTGCGGAGGATTTACTGGTACATGGTTCTTATATTTGCATGGAAATTTTCCTATACTTGTTACCATCGTCCTTTATTATGCCCATTTAGATATGTGGAAAAAGTGTGCGCTGCAAATAGTATGACAAAGGACGCTTTCCATACAATAAATTAGATTTCGTGCTCTTTTTTACCTAGAAAGCTCTGGAGAATGAAATAACGTCTGCCAAAAAAGCTTTGGAACGCCTTATTAAACACTACCTAACTCACCCGGCGTTGCAGGTGTGAAAGTTTATAATGCAATGTACATATATGTAGATTATTATTTATTTTGGCTTTGAATGGCCTCATAGTCAAATTTGAACTGTTGTGGTACCCGATATTCAGAAGGGCTATGACTTTATAACGAGCCTGTAAGTTTAGCTCATTTTGTGTTTTGAGACTCAATACATGCATTAAGCCGCCAGAGGGGCCAAAACATATATTATGGTGTCAGAACATAAAAGTGTTTAATCATTTCTTTACAGAGATGTAGGGAAATATGTGCCAAAATTCAGCCCAATCGTTCCAGACATGTAGCCACCGTTACTTAACAAATAAACAGATACATAAACTTTTTATTTTTCTCTTTTATTCTTATATATATATATATATATATATATATATATATATATATATATATATATATATATAAATATGTCGTAGAAAAGGCTCCCGACGATATACTATATATCTATTCTTTGTCGGGATTATTCTATATTCGAGTGCGGGGATTTAATCAAATGGCCGAGTATTATTCTACGTTAATAAATAGGCCTGGAGAGGGCTTATTTATCTTCAATATACTTAAGAAGTGTAACGGAGCCCAAGGATAAATAATATTGCCAGCATTAAAAAAATAGAATTTTATTAATTAAAAAAGCAAAAATAACACATGGTAAATATTTACATGACCGGGGATTAAAATGGGAGATGCACATGAAATGAAAAGGTCATAGGATAAATTTGACTAAGTGGTGGATTAAGATTTGGAGGGATTTAAATGAAAAAACAAATAAGAAGGCAAAGGGTCGGCTAAGTCCGTGTTAAAGCACGGAGTTACGTTGGCAACAAAGTAAAATAATTAAATGCAATTCGTAGCTTACGTATTTATAAGGTCGGCGTGCAAGTGAAGGCGATTTAAAGGAATGGCTTCGGTACGACTGGCAATTTCCTTCCCAGGAGGAGGGTTTTTTAGGGGGGTTGTCCTTAACGAGGGGGAAAGGACAGACTTCGAGGAGTGGGAGCGAAATGGGGCTCGGAAGTACGAGCGATCCTTGAGACAGGATACCGGAGATTTTCTGGATGAAAAATTGAGGTTATTGGGGTAACCAAGCGTTCTCTTGAAGAACGTTAAAAGGGTGAATTAAATTACCACTGACGTGATATCAGGGGAGCAAAAACCGTTTCTTGTCGAACGGGCTCGAAGAACAATGACTGTTCTAAAGTTGTTCTCTTCTGAACAATTGAACAACAGTGGGCCCTGTTGACTTGGCGTCTCGAGGGGCACAAACCTTGTCACTCAAGGATATTGTCCTTTTCTGGACAATAAAGTGATTCTCGAGGTAGAGAGTTCCTAGGGGCACAAGGGAGACCGGATCGGCGTGATGCCTGACGAAGATAATCGGGATCTGATTCAAATGCGAAATTCTATCGCATAAATAGCCTGAGCCGGCCCCTTGGGGTATGGGGCAATGGGGACTTCCATTGAATGTCCCGCTAGCGATTTGAACACTCTTATTTTCCCATAAGCCTAACTCAATCTGACCAGATCGACGCCTGTAGACAAACGGGGGCTTGAACCTCCTTGATTAAACTTGGGGCGGGGAAGATAAGACTCGGGAAATGTTTGAGGCGATGAGAACGCCGTGCTCCTCTCTTCTCGCGGGATATACGTGGGGAGCATGAGTCCAAATATGTGATGGAAGCGAGGCACGGCAGCCTCAGGCAATTCTATCACAATATATATATATATATATATATATATATATATATATATATATATATATATATATATATATATATATATATATATATATATATATATATATATATATATACTATTGTAGAGAAATTAAAACGTAACACCACCCACAGGGCCAAGCGGACATATATATTAAAATCCCTCTTACAAAGAGAGCGAGAGAAAAGAACAAGAAATTGAGGTGCGTGAGAGCGGTAGGCGTTTACATAACAGTCAAACTGCCGAATGGCTCTGATCTTCCTCTCCTCTGGTGGGTAGTCAACTCGAGCTGCCCGGCCCAAGGAGGCAGCAATAGGCCATTAAGCCGCTCTAATAAGAAACTGGCCCCAGCGAAATTGAGGAAGAAATCCATCTAACTGACGGTTTGATCAACTGGCTGGCCAAACACCTAGTTAATCACCGAACTCAAAAGATCCGATTACCTATGAGGTCAGGAGGCCTGCGGTTAGAGCGCCAAAAAGCGTCGTGAGAAAGTGATTATTCTGTTAGAGACGATGGAGGTAAATATTTTTCTGATCAGTCCCTCTCCCAGTTCCGGACTCGACTTCTAGAAGTTCGTCGCGTATTCGTATCGGTGCCATACTGATTCATCCTTCGCAGACTTAGCAAGAGGTCTGGCTGGATCAAAATTCCGAAGTGACAAACAGAAATTTTTGGAGCAAGATAAATGAAGTTATCAGCTCACCATCGAGTAACTCTCAAATCGAAATCTCATTAATTTTGAAAGAAGAAGAATTAATTCCCAAGTAAGTCTCCTTTAATTACTTTCGGGATCACCCCATATACCAAAACCCAGTTTGGTAACTCTGAAAAATAGACAAGGTACAAGAAGAACTCGAGTGCTACAAAGAAGAGCTCTCCTTGAGCCAAAAAGCACAACCCCTCTCTCCATCTTTTAGACTTATAATTGTATCGATAAAATCATAAGAAGAGATCGACGTCGGTTTTTACTGTCACTGTGACAACTTCCTCATCCCTCCTCTTCATCGCCTTAACGGGACACCTAAATTGCTCCTTCGTCGTGGTCTGGTCTCTCCCGAAGACTAGCGGAAAAATCCAGTATAGCGACATCCGTCAACCTCTGTTCTGATCAAGGTCATGTAAGTCCGAATGACTATATATTTTGTTGGTTAATTAGGATTTTTAAACTGCCCCAAGCTAACTAAGGGAGAAATGGTATTTCATGACTTCTGAAATATTGTAGTTAGATTAGGGAGAGTAAATGATGGTTTAACTCAGTAACTTAGAGGCCTCCAGAAATTAGCTATCTGGCAATTGGTTTGTTTACGTGAAGCCTACTATGTTTTGATCAGATCTCTCGTTAGGAGTAGGCCAATATTCGAATCGTGTGATCGAAGACCATGTTAAACTAAGAGAATTTCGTGTAAATATAAATATTTGAGTTAATAGATAAATTAAAAGATATATATTTTTGGTTAATATTTGGTGTTTTACTGGACTCTTACGTACTGACCGGCTCTTTCCTTAAAACTGATTAAACGCTATGGTACTCTCATAATTCAGTAATTAGACTTCTTTAGAAGAATCCAGAGTCCATTCAGACAATAGAGGAGTTATTTCCCTTCCTAAGTGGTATCAGACTGGCTCACTAAAAGTCAGTAAATAAATAAATACTTTGAAAACAGGTATTGTATAGGAGTAAAGGTTAACGGCTAACAGTTGAAAAATAATTCTTCGACAAAAGTCCTTGACAATTATATATAATATTATATACATATATGAATATATATTATATATATATATATATATATATATATATATATATATATATATATATATATATATATATATATATATATATATATATATATATACCAGGTGTACCAGAAAAAAGTTAACCGTACTTTGAATTAGCATAACTCAAAAACTATTGGAGAATTTTTGGTCTTGTCAAAAGTGTTTTATTTAGCAACTATTTATCTGTCTATTCTGGAAATTTGATTAAATTTCCTTTTATGATATTGATACACTAATTGGTTTAGTGGAGTCTACCAAAAATAGGTTTGCGCAAGTAAGTAAAATAATGAATCGAAGCCTAGGAAGGCTAAGCCACCGTGCACTTTCAAGAGAACCTAGGGAGCCTAGGTTACCTAGGTCTTTGTGTGATTTTCCAAGCATAGCCTAGGTCATTTTAGAGTGGTTTTTCAGCCACGCCGTGGTATTATCTCGTCATTATTGCTTATTAAGTAAATGAAAGCGTTTCTGTTTAAAAGTTTACTTCCATAGAACCTTTTTAATCATGCAGTTAACAAAAGATCAACGCGTTTTTGTAGTCACAAACTTTATTAAGACTGGCAGGATTAAACAAGTACAAGATTCATTTTAACAACGTTTTCTAGGTCGGCACCCACCAAACAAGCTCACACTTTGGAAAAAGGTTCGCAAATAGCAACATGAAGGAACTTTCTTAAATCTAAATAAAGGTCGTTGGGGTCGTATAAGAACCATAAGAACAACAGAAAATATCGAAAATGTTCAGATGACACTTCTTCAAAATCCACATGTATCAGTCAGAAAGAATGGATTACAATGGTCAAAGTCATCGTTTAAGCGCATTATTAAACATGACTTAAAATGGCATCCTTATAAGATGCATGCAAGACACTAGCTTCTTGAAACTGATTTTCCTTGTAGACAATTTGTCGAATGGCCTCCCCATAAACTTGCTCGTTTCTTGAAAAACATTGTGATTGGTGACAAGGCAGCCTTTTTCATGAATTGAAAGGTAAATAGCCATAACATTCGGCAATATGCGCCGTTGAACCAACCACAGCATTCAACTTTGACACACGTATTTATCAGCAAAAAGTGTCTCTGCGGATCGGAATATGCGAGAATGGCTACCTTGTCGGCCCATTATTTTACGAGAATAACTTGAATGGTGCTGCCTACCTAACGAAAGAATCTTCCCGGAACTCCGCCAGATTTACGGCAATCAATTCAATAGACTTTAGTGGATTCAGGATAGCGCACTAGCTCATAGACAGCTTGCTGCAAGAACAAAACTAAGAGAAACGTTTGACAACCGCATTGTCGCACTAAATCATGCAGTTGAATGGCCCTCAAGATCCCCTGACCTGATACCATGTGATTATTTCTTATGGAGATATCTGAAGAATAAAGTGTATTCTACTCTACCACAAACCATTAACCAGTTAAGAGATAGAATCACACGTGAAGTCAATAGACTTAAGGAAAATCGCTAGTTAATCAAAAAAGTTGTTCAATAAATGCGATCAAAGGCGCAACTGTGCTTGGAAAGAAATGGAAGACATGTGGAAGGAAATGATACTTAGAAAATTAAAAAAGGAATTTGTATTACCCATATGAAGAGGTGTTTTTGTTAAAAATGGATTTAAATATATTTGTTAATTTTAAAGTTCGAAGTTTCATTATTTTACTTCCTTGCGCAAACATAATTTTGATAGCCTCCACTAAACCCATTAGTGTATCAATACCGTAAAAGGGAATTTAATGAAATTTCTAGAATCGACAGATATATAGTTGTTAAATTTGTTTTGTTTAACAGGACTCAAAAAATCTCCAATAGGTTATGAGTTATACTAATTCAAAGTACGGTTAACTTTTTTCTGGCACACCTTATATATATATATATATATATATATATATATATATATATATATATATATATATATATATACAGTATATATGAAATGAATAACTCACAAAGTAGCACGTGAGGTTCGCAATGAATGCAATGTCCCGCAGGAAAAATGAAAAAGGTGCTTCCAAGTACTTTCGAACTTTATTTAGTTCATTCTCAGGGATAACTGCAAGATAAAGGATTCAAGGATTCAAGGATCATAAAAGATAGAAAAAGGGTGTGATAGTAAGAGAGGTAAAAGATTGAAGAAGTGGTATTTTAGAAAGAGAATGATGTGCCAGTACGTCTGGCTATGGCTTTCTATGTACTTGCATGTTGTTTCCGTGCATGTTATTTAAGCATTCGAGCCTTTATTCTAATAATTTTGCATCTTTGTGGCGAGAGCTATCACTATTTCTTGGTCACTTAGTTATTTTGATGTAGTTTTATCCACTACGGATAATTTTATTGTGCCTTATTCATTTATCATCTTGTCCACTACGGATCTTTTTTTTTTGTCCACTACAGATCTTTTAATTTTGTAATATTCAGTTTAACATCCAATTATTAGGATATTCATTTTAATTGTTTTTCCGGTGAGAAATAGTTATCTGTAGATCGGTTCCAGGTATTCTTGCAACCGCTGTTGGCTGCTGGCGAATCCTTGTTGGTAATGTCTATTCGGGTCGTCATTTTCGGGAATTTCTATATCTTGCATGACTCTTTCGGGTAAGTTATCATGCATGCTCCTCCATATTCTTGTCGCTCTTCTGTGCAACGTCACATTCAGGGGGTCGATATCTGCGAGTTCATGTAGTCTAATCGATGGGACAATGTCTAGTAAACTGAGATCAAGGATGAATCGTAGAGCTTGATTTTGCACTGCTTGTACCGTGCGAATTTGTGTCTTGCTTGCCAAATGTAACGGAACGGCGGGGTATAGCAAGATTGGCCTAACTAAGGCCAAAAACAACTCACTCTTATTGCGGAAGGAGAGTCTCCTGAACCTGTAAAGTTGTATAAGTCTGATCTTGGCTTGCGAGACTTTCTCCTTAATATGATTATTATATCCATTTGATGTAATCTGCAATCCCAGAACACGGGCTTCTCGTGTATATGGATAGTACTTCCCATTTGCTATAATGTCAGTCGTTTTGACACTTCCGATAGGGAGGATTTTAAAATTATCCATATTGGTGCGAATTTTATTTCTTTTTTCGTAGAGGTTGAGGTTGTTGATTTCCCCGGCTGTCCTATTTGCGACGTCTATAGGAGCTTGGTAGTTGCTTGTTATAATTTGTGTAATATCGTCGGCTAGCTGAACATATATAGCGTAATCATGAGTAGGAAAAGAGAGGTCGCTCGTGTAGATGGTATACAGCGTCGAGCTCAGATACCCGCCTTGAGGCACTCCTGCGTTCAACGAAAAGGGTTGCCCTTCGTAATTTTTATGGTTGTCTCTCTATCCTCCAAGTAATCACAGAGGATCCTCGTGATATTGGTTTCCATCTCGAGGTTACATAACTCGATCTTCAATCCAGGTACCCAGACCTTGTCAAATGCAGAGGCCACGTCTCTGAGTACAACGTCCACCCTCCTATTTTCGGCCTTCGCATTCGCAATGTACTCTGTCATAAGAGCAAGGGCAGTTTCCGTACCGAGATGACTACGGAATCCATGTTGTTGTCTGTTGTAGCCGTCCCTATTTTCTAGAAGATTCCTCAGTCTGTCGTTAAGAAGTTTCTCCAAAAGTTTCCCAATGAATTCTAGAAGGGAGATGGGCCTGTAACTTTTGACTTCCTTTTTTGGTTTCCCTGGTTTCAAGATGAAGATCATTCTGGCCATTTTGAGTAGATCTGGAAAGTATCCAACGTTTAAACAGGCATTGAAGAGACTTAGTAAGGCTTCATTGATGTTTGGAGGGGCATTCACTAAATACGCCTTGGTAATACCTGATACACCAGGGGGTCTCTGCTTAAAGTTCTTTACGGCTGTCTCGAAATTTTCATGGGTAAACGGTTCTCCCTCGGCTTCTGCTCGTCGGGTGTGATCGACGAAGTGGTATGGCGTTATGGTTGGTCCTCGCTCTTCCAGGTTTGACAAAACTCTTTCCTCGTATTCCCAGTCAAAATCGTCATTTTCTTCCTCCGTTATGTCGAACTTTCTCTTCCAGTGCTCTCTGAAGTGGAATTCTATATCTCGATCCTCGGTGATAGTTCTTTCCTCAGCTGTGATGGTAATATTGGACTTACTTTGCTGAGTGCCACTTAATCTTTTAATTTGAGACCAAATTTTATGGGGTCGGTTTCGATGTCTATCTTATCAATCATCCCAGATTGCCTTAGATTCCTCGCTGATGAAATATTTGATTTCCATGCGCAGGTCCCGAAGTTCACGGTATCGTACCGCCGTGTTCCCATTCTTATTTATTTCTGCAATAAGCTCCTCCAGTCGGTCTTTCCTTGATGTAATATCCTCATTCCATCGTGGAGCAGGGAGAGTCTTATATTCAACTCTCAGGATAGCTACTCTATCTGCTTCCGTGATCTTGGTGCGAGGTCCTCAAAGTGCCGATCTAAGTCCTCGAGGGTAGACCCGTCCAACGGTTCTATCCGATAATCTTGGAGGACTCTCGTATATTCAAGCCAGTCAGCCTTGGGCAAGCATCTACGGGAGGGGACTTTGACCTGGGTAGGTGAGATCGAGATTGTAGTGATCATGCTAAGATGGTCAGAGGGAGAATATGGGCCAGGGATGGTATTTTGGTTCAGCGCGAATCCGTCATTCGTTAGTACTATGTCGGGGGTAGTTGAGGATCTCCTCGTTAAGTACGTAGCGAAATCTGGACCTGCTCTGTTTACCCCTCCGCGTTCTATAAGAAGCCTCAGGGAGTTACCTGCCCCATTGAATGCCGTGGTGTAGCCAGCGTCCCTGCAGCGAGCATTTAGGTCACCGATGAGAATCACAGAGCAGTTTCTTGTAAAAAGGCGGAGGAAATTGGGTATGGGCAAATACGATCTCCTTGGTGGCTGGTACCCTACTGCAATAACAAAATCGTCGACAATAGTACTAATTTTTAACGCTAGATATGATTCTTCTAGGTCGCTTATCTCTTTAAATTTGATGCCCTTTCGAACTGCAAGGGCGACGCCGTGATGGCGGTATAGTTATACAGTTTAATAGGGTCTGTTTCTGGGTTAAGTCCGTGTTCGGAAATAAGAAAGATATCCGGGTCTACCTCACGGATTATATTGTAGTAGACGAATTTTTTTCCCATCCAGCCATTAACATTAAGAGAAAAGATATTTAGCTTGTTGATGTATTTAGTCGTATTGTCCATATTACTCCCCGTGAAGATTCGACACTCTTGCTGGCTCCGCCTTTGCGGGCGACCTAACTCTAGCAGATCTCTTCTTTTTGAATTGATCATGGGAAAGGTTGAGACATGATTCGCCACAGATCTCGATTCTGCCTTGCCTGAGTGGCGAATTCATCTCTTCCTCGTTGATATCAAAATCATAGTCTCATTTGTACTTGCCCTTGATCATCCAATTAACGAGGTCTTTGATCTTCGCCGATCTCGGAGAGGGGCCGAAGGGGAGGCATATGCACTTAGGTTTATATCGGTAGATTTGTAAACTGGGGAGGGTTGTTTGGTCTTCTTGGGGCTCCTAGTTCTTTGGGTCGTCCTCTGGGAATCAGCATCCTTTTGAGAAGGTTGGTCTGTTTCCATTGTTGTATGGGTGCCTGATGTATTGGGCTTGTTAAGTCTCGGATCCTGAGATTTCGAACGTCTTCTTTTTGCTTCAGCTGTAGGCCTAATTCCTGTTTGGGTCTTGTTTAGCTCGGTGGAGGGTGGATTGTCCGGAAACCATATCGGTTTCATCCCATTCTGAGTTAACATGCGGTTTAATTCTGTGGCATAACTTCCCGGTTGTGCGATGTTCACAAAGTGAGCGTGTATGACACACATCACAAGGTCCAAATTCATCGAGGAATCTAATTGTAGGAGAGTCTTCTCCTTCTCCTGACTCTATGCTGCCTGTGCGTAGGAATTCGTTGCCCCGCAGTGCTTTTCCTCTTGTATATTTTTATTTTTGTCGGTGACTAGTGTCTTCTTCAAAGGACACGACATGGACAGGGTACGGTGTGGGACGCTGCAGTTTAGGCATTTTTTGATAGTCCCGCTCGTACACTCACGCCTGGTGTGGCCATCTCCGGCGCATTCGCTGCAAACCTTTCCACGAAAGGTACAGTCTTTAGTGGCGTGTTGCTCCAGGGCATAGCAGGAGAAGCACACTTGAACCGACACAAAGGTTTCTCTCTCGATACATGACGCAGAAATCTTTGTATAAAACAAGAAGAGACCAGCTTCAGCTGCCTTAGCGGCCATCTCAGAGGTTTGGAAGGTGGCTTTAAACAGATGGGAATAGTCACCCCCTTCACGATTTTTAAACTTATACACTTCTTCGACTTTCGCCCAAGTTTGTCTAGTCTCAATTTCATTTTTAATCTCCTTGATGGTATAGGACTTGACCCATGGGTCCAGGCGGCGACAGATAACGGATCTCTGAGCAGAGACGTGGGCAGGGATCTTCGGGGTCAAATTGAGTTTGTCGAGTTTCGCTTGTGCATCGACACTGAGAAGTTTGTCAACGTCGAAATCTGTGTCGCAGATTGCTAGGTAGCCGTAAGTTTGATCCACTAGACGGCATAGTGCAACCTTGATCGAGCTGAATATGGTCGAGAACACTGTTTCCCTCGTAGGTTTCGGGCAACTCTCTTTAACCCAGAGGAGGATTCTTCTCTTTCCCCTGGGGTCGTCCATGACGGCCCGCTAAGGGAAGTCTTCACCTGGGTTCAACCAGGCTCCTATTAAGTTGTGTCCCTATTATAGAGCTCGGACCACTTTCTCTGCCCTACCTATATTAACTTGTCTAACAGAACCCACCTGCCAGTACTGACTACTCCGCCCCTTAATGGGGCCCCCTTCTTCGCGCCCCCTGTCGGGCTTCCTTCCGGGGTTAGAACACGTCAGATACCGGTGGTCTCGACAGGTCTTAAGTGGCAGGGAAGTTATAAGGACGCGAGATGTGCTACTGGTCTTAAGGGAGGAACAAAACGCTGGGCCGAAAATGGGGTTTGGTGCGGGGTTTTCCCTGTTAAAACGCGCGCGCGCGCGCCCGCGACTTCTTCAATGAGCCAGGGACGTTAGCCGTCAGCGGTCTTAAAAAGCGCGTAAGATTCTTCACCTACTATCTCTCGTGGATAAGCTCTTGAAGCGAAGCGCAGTCTGCAAGATAAAATAATTAAATAAGGGTATATATAAGCTAGTAAAAGATAAAGGACCGCCTCTAAGACAAGAAATCACCAATGAGGAAGTAGGACAGGGATGGGTAAATTCAAATTAAGATTTACCTATAACAGGTAGCAAGGTTAAACCAAGAGGCAAGAATGAGTCAAGAAAAGAGCCAAAAGGGTTAACACGATTAATGGATAAAGCGATAGTCTAAAGAGGGAGATTAGGAGAGACATGAGAAGTAAATTGAAACGAAGGGGAGAGGGATAAAGAGAGACGAAGAAAAATAAAATAATGTTAATACAAAATCAATGCAATAATTAAATTGACACATTAGATTCCCATCAAAATCAAAATTTACCCCCCCCAAAAAAAATTAATAGGAATATAGGTCAAAGCTCATTTTCTTGAGAATGATTTTTTTTCCTAACAACATCAATTTTAAAAAGGCAAAAGGGAAAATGTTAAAGTTATTAAATTGGCGTATACATGAACATTCAACAAGGTTTCTTTTAATTGGTCATTTGAGCGGAAAAAATTTTTTGCTGAATTCCATTTAATTAAGTGGTTTTTTTCGGAAATGTCATTTTTTTTGTATTTTAAGACCATTCCACTTATGTTACTTATCTCATGTCAATTAGAATTACTTTGTATTTATACTAAATATAATTTAAGTACCCAGATGATGAGGCTTGCCCTCGAAACGTTGGTTAAAATTAAATGAAGAAAGGGAATGCATTTCTTTTCTGTTGAAACTCCGCAGTACAAACAACGGATCACTTGACTCCATATATATATATATATATATATATATATATATATATATATACGTGTGAATTTGGGCAGTATATTTTCATTATAGCATGTTTTATTAAAAACGACTGCTAGTTTCGAATTAATAATTCTTTTTTAAATATTCTCGATTTGTCCTAGATTCGCCTTTTCTTCATTGTTTAACCTGTGGATTAGCGTACCGAAGTTCATCGGAGACTGATGCTTGTTATTTTGCCAAAGGTAGAAGTAAATTAATGCAATTTAGCACTTTCTTTAATTTAACTGACGCGTTCCGATACATCGAATATCATCTTCAGAGTTACAATGGGGAATTATTACAAAGTATTCAATTTATATATGCTACAAAATGTGTTAACAAGATTACTAACGAAGCTATATACGTATAGGCAGGTTGGATCCAGGAGATAAAAGAGCGGATAAGTAAGTAGCCAGAGAGGGGGAGGGGGATTAAGCTGCCTGCAAAAGGGGATTAGTGGTTAGGGGCAGCTCTGAGTACAGCTGTCCCTCTGTTCGCTTTTTATGCGCTGGACAGGATTTCATTGGAGTTAGACTGTATGTTCAAATTCGGTTGCTTCTCTTGGATATAAATAGCTTCAAGGAAGAGCAGTTGACGCCTGTTGGGAGCATAGTCTAAAATTTTGGTGTTTTCTTCTATCATTTTTCGGTTGAGGCATGTTCCGTGTACTTCCTGCGTATGTTTTTTAGGTGTACCGTTGTTCAGATGGTATGACATTCTTTTTGAGAGAGGGGTTCGAGTCATGACGATATACGAGCTAGGTAGGAACTCACAGTCTCCTAGTTTACATGTTTCGGTTGTAGCGGAGGTTTGTGGTTATGTTTCATGAAGAGGGTTGAAGTACGTCTATTTTGATATTAGATGATTAGTGCGGTCTTTTTCTCGGGTTTTATAATATCCTCATTATCCGTATTACTGTTCTTCTGGAATTCTGAGAGGTACCATCTGTCCATTTTAATTCTTATGGCTGTTTGTATTTCTTTATTGGAGAATCCGTTATTTACAAGTACCTGAGTGTCTCTCTCGAGTTCGTTGTGTGTGCCCTTCCATGTAGTGCAGTGGGTAAAAGCATGAATGCTGTGTCCCCATTCATGCAAAATCTCGGGTTGGTGGGTTTAACATAAACTTTAGTTGTTATTGTTTCATTGATATTAGTAGTGAGGATATCTAAAAAAGGTAATTGGTTGTTATGGCTTTCTTCGATGGTGTAGTTGAGGGAAGAACATTCTTTAAAGGCTTTTTCCAGATTATGTATTTCTTCTTGTGTTTGTTTGTTGATTTAGATGTCGTCTATGTACCTGCAGTAAATATGGGGCTTGGGTACTCTTGAGAAGACCATTTTTTTAATTCAGAAAATTCCTAAACAAAATATTAACTCCATACGTACCCAACAAATACAGCCTCAAATCCTCGGCTGATTTCATCGATACCATCCGAGCTACTAACTCTAAGAAAATAGTAGCTTCCTTGGACGTAGAATCACTATTCACCAATGCACCAGTCGCCGAAACTATAGACAAATTACTAGAACAGGTCTATGACCAAAATGACCGCCCTCCAATTTGGAATACCAAGGGACGACATGAGGAGACTCCTACAAATTCGCACCTCTGACGCCCCCTTCTTTGCCCCTAATGGAAGCATGTACCGCCAAGTCGATGAAGTTTCCATGGGTTTCCCCTTGGAAGTTCTCTTTGCCAACTTCTATATGGGAGTGGTTGAAAAAAGGGTCTTCTTAAGAGTACCCAAGCCCCATATTTACTGCAGGTACATAGACGACATCCAAGAGAAACAACCGAATTTAAACATACAGTGTAACTCCAATGAAATCCTGCCCAGCGCAAGAAAAGCAAACAGGGGGACAGGTGTAGCCAGAGCTGCCCCTAACCACTAATTTCCTCTGGCAAACAGCTTAATCCCCCCCTCCTCTCTGGCTACCTACTTCTCTGACCTCTTATCACCTGGATCTAACCTGCCTATACGTGTATAGCTTCGTTCGTAATTTTGTTAACACATTTTGTAGCATATATAAACTGAATACTTTGTAATCATTTCCCATTGTAACTCTGAAGATGATACTCGACTTATCGAAACGCGTCAGTTAAATGAAAGAAAATGCTAAATTACATTAATTTACTTCTACCTTTGGCAAAATAACAAGCATCAGTCCCCAATGAACTTCAGTACGCTTATCCACAGGTTAAAGAATGAAGAAAAGGCGAATATAAGAAAATCGAGATTATTAATTCGAAACTAGCGGTCGTTTTTAATAAAACATGCTATAAGAAATATATATATATATATATATATATATATATATATATATATATATATATATATATATATATATATATATATATATATATGTGTGTGTGTTCAAAGACTGTGTAGGGGTGTAATATTGAATAAAGAGATTAGTTTCGGTATCTTCAACTTCACTCATATACTGAGAATAGATACAGACTCATCAAACATAAAATATGCACAAGAAATCAGATCAAAGTTCGTAATCACGGGGTGCAAATTTATGGTCAATCCGAATATCTTTTAAAATTAAATTTTAGGTAAAGGGTTTGCATTCAAATTGCCCATCCGAGAGGTTGAAATTCGGGATTTCTTTAATTATGTGGATTCAATAACTTTTCATTTACGAATATCTTACACAGCTAAATTATTTGGTGAAGAATCTATTACACCGTTGTAATTATTACTAAGATTAAAAATACCTGATGCAAGACTAGCTTGCCTTACATCACATTTGTGTTCATACACCCCCCTTTTCCAAACTCCTTCCAGTCTGCCCTACGTAAAATAAGGGCCAATTAGTAGCTTTACATGAGATCAAGTAGACACCAGCTTCATTAAGTTTCCCTTTGGGTTTAGTTGAAGTGAACAATTTCTTAATAGTCGAAGGTTATTTGAAAGTGATGCAATTGAGGCTAAATGACAATCTATACTCCTTTGCTTAACGGAGAAAATGTAAGGGATAAGCACTTTCTGTTAACATCAGGATTTCTTCTTTTGGGGAAAAAAAAGTTTGATCTGGCTTTGGATAAGCTTTCGTTAATGATATGGTCGTGAATGCTAATTCATGGGACAAAAAATACGGATTTCAAATCCTCAAACCTCTTAAAAACATAGATGCGATGGCCTTTTTCATCTTTTCATCATGGCATAGATAAAAATAAATGTAAAAATTGGAATTGTGGTTTTCCGGTAAATAATACAGGTAAATAACAAGTCAATAACTCTTACAATTTTAACGCCAAGGAGTGGTAAACAATTATTATCTTTCCATTCAACTTTGAAATTTATGGTGTGATACAGCTTATCAAGATCTTTAAGAAAGTATCAAAAGATACAAGCTGATTTAAAGGACACTTTGATATGACGTCATCAGCATAACTGCACCGTTCTAAAATTTGGGGATGGAATAGAAGAGGGGAGTGGCGGCACTTCGAAATGTTCCATGAAAAGATTGCAATGAATAGGCGATAAGGGATTCCGCATGCTAAGACCATGAATTTATAGGAGGAAGCCCATATCACTTATGATAGGTTAACCCCGTACACCTTACAGCAGATTAATATAGATGTCGTAGGTTAACCCTACACACCTTACACCAGTTTAATATAGATGTTGTAGAATAGGGTCAAGTTCACCCTTTCTGCTTTACGAGTAGGTTTGCCAATAGTAGACTATCTTAGAGTTCCGAGATAACAGAAAAACGGGTACAAAAATACTAATATGCAAATGAATATTATGTTAAAAGATTAAAAGGAGTTTAAGAATGAGCAAAACACATGCTAAATTTACATGCGTCTTCAGCAGCTAAAGGGGGAGGGAAGACGTGGTGAGGACGGTCACCATACAAACAAACGGACAATATTGACCGAGGGACGCTCGAACGACCTTGAGCGTAAACTAAGCCGATGATGAGTCTTACACTGTGGGGGGAGGTGGGCGGAGCACTTGCCTAGGAGAGTAACGCGTTGCTTTCGAGTAACACGAATCGAGATTGAGCGCGCTGCGTTCGAGTAGCGGGGAAGGCGGATCGAGGTCGACTCACGTGAGTTAACGAGAATATCGGGATCTTGAGAGATTCTGCGAGAATTGTGCAGAGTCCAACGGTACTCGAATAGCGGGCACCAACGGGGGCGGACAGAGGATACTGACGGGGCAGGGAGGATGGCGGATACTGCCTTCCAACTCTGGCGCCAGAGGATTTATAGGGGTCAAATGAGGTTTTCCCACTCTCTGTCTGAAGGGAAGGGTTCTAGGTTCAGACGTATCGCAGAGGAGAATAGACTCGGCCTTTTAGCGCGAACGCGATAAGGTTCATAAGTCGGCGAGGCGAACTTTGTTCGACTTCAGATTGGACCTTCTGGGCTGTCAGGTATCGCTCCCATGCCTATGCACTTTAAAACCTGAGACAAGTGTGACAGCCCAGAAGGTCCAATCTGAAGTCGAACAAAGTTCGCCTCGTCGACTTATGATAAAACACTAGTAATAGGACTAATTTTATATGCGAAACCAGGTTTCGATGGAGACATCCGTCATTATCAAGCGCTAGTGAACAAATGAGATACAGAAGTTGCTTAACGTACAAACACACAAATCAGTAGCGCTAAGGTGAATTATGCGAGGATGTGTCGTCATTTTTGAGGAACGGAAGTATGAATTTCTTTCTTATTAAGGTATTAGTATTGAATTGGCCGTCGGAAGTATTAAAGTTGGGAATTTATTTTATATGTGCAGATTCAATTAAGCGTCGATGTATATAATTGTGATAGTTATAAACTATTTTAGCATTATCAATATCAATTTGATGATCTTCATTGGACATATGTAGGAATAAACTCGAGGAGAGGGCACCCCTACATATCGCATTTATGTTCATTCATTCGCTTGTAAAATCTGCTGCTTTCACCATATATAACTCATTACATGATTTGCATGGAATAAAATAAACTCCCTGTTCTTTATCGATCGATCTATTTTTGGATAGGCTATTTCTGATCGTATTCTCGTACTAAAAGGCAACATTGATGTTGTTGGTCCGTGCCAACTTTTTGAAATTGATTAACTGGGGGGAGTATGGGAAGGTAACATAATATTTGTCACATTTGTTTTCCTTATAATTAGCTGGGCAGTAATAGATGGTTCTGGCTTTATAGTGACACTTTTCTATGAACCAAAGCGGATATTGCAGTTCAATAAATGTTTGGATGATTGTATTAATTTCGTCTTGCAAGAAACAAGGATCACAAATGCGATATGCTCTCAGGAACATGGAAGAAACTACATACCTTTTAACAGATACATCGTGACACGAGAAATAATGAATATAGGCATTAGAATTAGTTGGTTTCCGGTAGACGGAATAGTATGCTTTGTCGTTTATTTTAGATATTTTTACATCCAGAAACGGCAAAGAGTTGTTCAGTTTCCATTCTACTTTAAATGTAATGGTTGGGTGGATCTTATTAAATTTTTCAAAGAAAGAATCAAATCTATTATCATTGATGGGCCATGTGGCACATATATTGTCTAAATAACGTAACCACGTTATGGGATTATGGAAAATGGAGGAAAGGAGTTGCTTTTAAAAATCCTCCATAAACAGATTGCATAATATCGGGGAAGGGGGATTGCCCATACTCATGCCATATTTCTGCTTGTAAAATCAATCTTCGGCTCTAAAAAGATTGTCAGTCACACACAAACAAACTAATTTTACAATTTTATTACATGGTAGGGGTAATGTTAGGTTAGAGAAAGTCAAGATTTTTATAATTACATCTAGAGCTTCATCGACGAAAACTTTTGTGAAAAGGCTATTGACATCAAGACTTAACAACTGCTTATTCGATAGGTCAACCTCTTTAATTTTATTCACAAAATCACCAGAATGGATAATGTGAGCATCGGAAATGCTACTAATTAATTTAGATAGGATTTTCGCTAGCCAATGAGAGAGTTTGTACGCATGGGATCCTACGCTGGAAATTATCAGCCTAAGGGAAGTACCATCTTTGTGTGATTTCGGTAAACCATACATGTACCGTAACGAGAGATTGTACACTTTGAATTGTTTAGTACTTTACTACTATGCAAATCATATATTTACAAAATCAAAGTGGGTTTTAACTAAGGTATAAAACATAGGAGATGTACACGAGTCTTTGCTTCAAAGAGCGATTTGGGTGGTGTCGACCACCATACACACAAATTGGCCGGTGGGAAGCTCAAATGACCTTGAGCACATGCGAAGCCCAAATGACGGAGGCTTAGGGTGGGGGTGGAGGGGGGCTAGCACAGGGGAGTTGCGCGTTGCGGTTACCTCGAAGATTTGTTCAGAGGGAGTAATCCTGCTTTGTTAGAGATGGTGCAGATTCCAAAATAATAGTCTCTTGACGAGCGACTATTAAACGAGATGAACTGAAATCTGGCCTTCGTGTTTAGAACACCGAATCGAGAATTTGACGCGTCGCGTTCGGGTAACGGGTACCAATGTGTACGGAGTTGACTCACGCGAGTTATAGGATAATACACGGAGCTTGACGTATTCTGCAAGGGTTCGCGCAGGTGTGTTTTCTCTCTCTTTCTCTTATAATATATATATATATATATATATATATATATATATATATATATATATATATATATATATATATATATATATATATATCATGTGTCGCTCCCATGCCTATACACTTTAAAAATGGTTAGCCATTATTCTTTCAGACGCCGTTGGATTAACCTAATCATCACACATAGTTCATTTATCAAATTTCATTGAGAAATTTGTAAAAATTGACATCAAAGGGTATTAAAATTTCAACGATACAATTGCTGTTCAATTCTCTATGAAGACTTCAAAGGATGTAAGACAAGGCTTGGACAGTTTCAACGGAGACCATGAAGCCATGGCCAGCAGAAAGGGACACAGCAGGCGTTCAGACTGCATCCGCACGCCGGTATTCATCCAAAAATCGCTGGGGAAGGTGATAGAAGAGCAGAGCAACTGAATCTACGCTTTGGCGAGAGAGATGGCTCTTGTAATTTCCACCATGGTGCTGGTTCTTAATGCGAATCTTCGCCACAACTCGTACAAGGGGCGCAAGCGACAAATTCTTACGGTCGAGGCCAAGGAGAACCGCTCCACCAGTTGCACCACAAATTGAACAAGAGGTGGCTTGCCTTCAGTAATCTATGTGACTTTCACTGTATCATGAACAAGTTTCTCCAGCTCTGATGGGCTTTAGGTGTTTCCAGTCAGGGTGACGTCATGCTGGCCCACATCTTTGAAAAGGGTTTTAGACGCAATTCAGTTGGTTATGTGGAGATTCTTGAGACTGCGGTCAAATACTGGCTGGAGAGGGCTGCTGGTGGTAGGCCACAGCTCCGGAGAGACTCAGAAGTGGTTGTTGGTCAATTTCCACGATTTCAACAGGGTTAATTCCTGGCCTCCTAATTCCCAAATTTTAATCCCATTAATTACTATGTGTCCCGTGTGGAGAAGAGGATCCTCGAAAATCGACGGGTGAAGGTCGAAGAAATCGAGCGAGAACTTGGAATATCACATGGAAGTGTTATCAACATCATCCACGACAATTTGGCCATGACTAAGGTCTCTGCCCGTTGGGTCCCTAGAAACCTCACGCCCCATGATCGACTTCAACGTCGTCAAAGTCCACGAGACCAGAGTTGCACAAGCTGCCCTGCGCGATTGCAGATTCAAGGAGCTCAACCATCCTCCCTCTAGTCCAGATCTGGCTCCTAGCGACTACTTTTTATTCCGCCAGCTCAAGGCTGCACTGCATGGACGCCAGTTTAGGGACGATGAAGCTGTCCAGCTCGCCATCCAGGAGTGGATTGAACAGCAGTCGGGAGATTTCTAGTGGGCGTAAATTCGAAGCCTCAAGGACAAGTGGCGCAAGTGCATTCAAGTCAAGGGTAGTTATATTAAAAAATAATAAAACACTTTTCCTCATATCTCGTTTCCTTATATCCGAATTTCAAAACTTATTGACCGCCCCTCGTATATTATTGTCAACTATAAATTAATACTTGGTATGACCTCATTTACCACCAATCACACCAATCAGACGTTTCTTGTAGCTATGAACAAGGTTTTTGCAAGTTTTTGTAAGAAGTTCACTTCCACTGCAAAAGCTGTCAACTCTCCGATGCTGTTTGGTGACCTCTTATGAACACGTGACCTTAGTTCTTTCCATAAATTTTAAATCGAATTTAAATCTGGACTTTGAGAAGGCCATTTTATCACTTTTGAGCCTTGATTGGCAAAGTATTTCTGCGTTGGTTTGCTTGTGTGTTTGGGATCATTATCCTGTTGGAAGACAAACCCTCTGCCAAGACTAAGCTTCCTCGCCGATTGTTTCATATGTTCATCCAAAATTCGGTGATATCGCTTGGAATTCATAGCACCTTTTATCACACAAATTGAGCCAGTACTTGTAGCAACAAAACACTCCCACAACATGATGGAACCCCCTCCGTGTTTCATGGTAGGTATGTTCTTTTCCAGCAGAGTTTCTCCAGATTTTCTTCAAGCGTAATGGTTGTCGTTTATGCCAAACAGTTTGAGTTTAGTTTCGTCTGACCATAATATATTACTAAGTTCTGCTTCAGTGGCATCAAGATATTCTCTGGCAAACTCTAAACATCTCTTTTTGTAAACCGTCTTCAACAGTGGTTTCCTCCTTGGTACACGTTCAGGTAACGTCGCAATGTTGACAATTCGAACGTACAAACGCACATCTTTGTCGGTCAATTTTCTTGGCGCCCTTTATGCACACGATTAACAGTAATGCCATCAGCTCTAAATTTTACAATAATATTCCTTACAGATGAAATTGGGATTTTCAAGTTGCCAAATTTTTCTATATCGATTTCCTTCGTTGTGTAGCTCAATTATTCAATTCCTATATGGTTCTGATTATTCCGATGTCTACACCATGTTGCTAGTTGTACATTATTGTAGAGATGATTCTTCAGTCGTGTCTAATACCATAAGGAACACTCAAAAAGGTTAACCGTGCAAGTAACTCACTGTCCTGGATTAGCCTGGAATATTCCCTCAGTCATTCTCAAACATTCTTTACTACTACTTTTAATAATTTAATTTATTAAACCAGTATGTAAATGTTACCAGTACTTTTGCTTCTTGTATTTTTATAATAAACACCATGTTTAATGTTAATAATTCAGGTCAACAAATTTTTTCGGAATCTCAGTTACTTTAGTTTCTTTTACTCATTCTCACTGTTTTTGGCATGATGAATTCAAATCTGAAAACGGTTCAGCTCTACATGCTCTAGTTTTCATGCAATTTTAAGTTTTTCATTCTAGCCGTTTGTGGTAAAATTAATTATTTACACGATTATGTTATCAACAGAGATATTAAAATTGTTTTGTTTTTCTTTCAGATCTTATCATGGCTACCTACAAGACGACGTCAATGTGTGAACAAACCTGACTCTTTCTGTTATATTTGAGGATGCTTCCAGCTTATTCGTCAAAAGCGTAATATGAAATGAATATTGGTACATAGACATAGACCTCTTGTAACTTACAAGAGGTATATGTTTATGCACCAATATTCATTTCAAAACGGTGACTGTGAGCATGGTAACTTCAAGTACATAGGCGTAACATCAAGTCTTATTTCTGAAAGAGGAGTTTTAATTTTGATGTATTTATCTGTCGTTTTTCAATCATATATGCAGTCTGTGATAGAACGAGTTAATTTCAACTCCTATCCCACATTATTAAAAACCACGATGCTGCCCACGTGCATCTTCGATTCGAGGCTTGGAATCTTATCTCAGCTACCGGATGCCAATGTTTAAACAAGGAGGTTATCGTCCCCCCGTTCGCCCCCATACGCCGACCTCGCCAGATCAAGTTAGGCTTATGAACAGATAAGGCATTTTTCTCCGGCCCGGCTGTGCGTTCCCTCCAAGCTTTCACTCCATTTTCCCCCACGCCAAGGAGATGTCCTGGCTATTTATATGGAAACTTTACCACTAAGATCAGATTGGAGATCCAGATTTTCGTCCCGAAACATCACCACGACCCTCTCTCCCTTTGTGCGCCAAGGGACCTCGACCTCGAGATTCACCATCACTTGTCCAGAAGGAGGACAATATTCCTTGAGTGCCAAAGGTTCGAGCCTTTCCGACGCCAAGTCCCAAGGCTTCCCCCCCCCCTGTTGTTTAAGGAGAATAGCATTAGAACAGTCATTGTTCGTTTTGAGCCCTTCGCCAAGAAACGGTTCTCACCCCCCCCCCCTGTTGTTCAAGGAGAACAGCATTAGAACAGCCATTGTTCGTTTTGAGCCCTTCGCCAAGAAACGGTTCTCACCCCCCCTGTTGTTCAAGGAGAACAACATTAGAACAGCCATTGTTCTTGAGCCCGTAGACAAGAGACGGTTCTCACCCCCCCCTTTGTTCAGAAGAGAACAACCTAGAACAGCCATTGTTCGTTTTGAGCCCTTCGCCAAGAAACGGTTCTCACCCCCCCTGTTGTTCAAGGAGAACAACATTAGAACAGCCATTGTTCTTGAGCCCGTAGACAAGAGACGGTTCTCATCCCCCCCCTTTGTTCAGAAGAGAACAACCTAGAACAGCCATTGTTCGTTTTGAGCCCTTCGCCAAGAAACGGTTCTCACCCCCCCTGTTGTTCAAGGAGAACAACATTAGAACAGCCATTGTTCTTGAGCCCGTAGACAAGAGACGGTTCTCATTCCCCCCTTTGTTCAGAAGAGAACAAAGTAGAACAGCCATTGTTCTTCAAGCCGTTCGTCGAGTAACGGTTCTCCTTTCCAAGACGCCTCGTCGGGTTCCTTTTATCCCCCCCCCCTTCGGCTGGAACTCGCCAGCGGACCGAATATTCCTTCAAGTACCTTCCACTGCACCCTAATGAAAAGTTACGTAAGCCAAACATCACCTTTTGAGTATTGATCCCTTTTTGCCAATTCTATCCTGTGCTTTAAATTGTTTATCGAACCATCCCATCTCTTTAACTCTATATTGGTTTTACCTTTTTTTTAATCCCTTAATTCCTTGGATTAGCCCGAGTCTCCACGACCCTTTCCATTCTGTTTATGTCAATATTTTCCGTTTTTGTGTATTGTTTATAGTTATTATTAATAAAACTCTATTTTATTAATGATAGCAATATTATTATCCTTGAGCTCAGTTCCACTTCTTAAGCATATCGAAGATATATAATATTAGCCGCCAGACAGTAACGCACTCTAAAGATAATTAAGGAAGTTCCCTCAACGAATAATGTAATATATGGTATCGTCGGGAGTCATTCTACGACACAGTCAAAATATTTCAAGGGGAAATTATGTATGAAGCTCACATTATCTATGAAAAGAAATAATTACCTTAAATCTACGTCTTTTTACCAACAATTATTTCAGATCGATGACTGTGAGCATCGAAACTTTAGGTAAATTGGCGTGAAATCAAGTATTATTTCAGAAAGAGATGTGTTAGTTTGGCCGTTTTCTCCTGTTATTTTTTTTAACATATGTTCGTTCTAAATAGTTTCATTTTAAATTCAAAAATTTTTTATTTTGATCTCAAGTTTATTTTTGCTATGTTACTCCTCAAAATCTTGTAAAATATCTACATATATTTTGTATTTATAGAGCAGAAATTCTTTAAATTTATCAGTATAGCCGCTGAAGATGACCAAGGTGGTTGAAAGAAGCCTCGGGCGAATAATAAATAATGATTTAAAATGATATTTATGGTCCCTCTCATTTAAGGGATAATCATTTATGAAAGTTGCCAAGAAACTAAAAAATGCCTCTTCTGCTGTCAAATATATATATATATATATATATATATATATATATATATATATATATATATATATATATATATATAATATATATATATATATTCCCCCCCCAAAAAAAAACCCCCGCATTTTAAAAATTTAATATCTCAGTAACCTCCTTCCTATTCATGACAATTTTCATATGCAAGATACTTTCAATCTTCCTTTTCCGAATGCATTAACGGAATTTAGATATTTTTATAGTTTTCTTACACTTCGAAAATTAACAACACTGGTAAAAAAAACGAATATCGAGTGTAAAGAAATGAATAATCAGAAATTTAACTTACCTTCAGTAAATGATCGATTGGACCACCACTCTGATCAATCACTGATCTGATTCTATTTTTCCACAGACACAAACTTTTTATTATTTAATGCCAATTTCTTGCCAAGATTCGCGTATTTTGCTTTTCAATTCTGGTTAGGTGAATTTTTCTCCTTGACCTCGGTAAACCTTTTCTTCTAGCAACTCCCAAATTGAGTAATCCATAGGGTCACAATCTAAACTTTGCGGTGGCCACTTGTTTTTAGTTATTAATCTTGGCCTATTGCTAATTAGAAAAAACTATGTGGTATGGCTTTTATGTGAAGGTTCTCTATCTTTTTTGCAAAATAAGGCCATTTTCTTGATATAGGCGACGACAATCAGGCAATAACTTTGTTTTCAGGAGTTCAATGCAATTAGCAGAATCCACTTTTGACTATTTAGTATCAATAAAATGAACATCTGTTTTGCCATTCCAAGAGACCCCTGTAGATATCATAATCTTTTTGGAAAATCTTGAAGCTTCATGATACAATCTGTTTATCGGAATGTCACACTTTATACCACGCCCGTAGACATCATTTTGGTGGTGTCGCGGAATTTCAAAGGTAAAATCTTTACCATCCGTGAAGATAATATTTTTAACATCAGTGACAGAGAAGTTATCAAGTCTGCATCTTATTTTTCTTCTATCCTTAAAAATACAACTTTTTTCTAGAAGATACTATTCTTTTGAAGGCTTTTAGTTTCTGTGTCTTAATTTTTCGTTGTACAGAACTTCCAATATTCAAGATTTTAGCAATTGTTCTTTGCGATAAATGAATGCCTTGTTCTATTTTCTTGAGAGTAGATGTTATCCTTAATATAATTCACACTTTTCGGTTCTGAAACTGTTTTAGGTCTACCACTTCCTGGTTTTCTCTTAGCGCTTCAGGTTTCGCGAATCATTTTTAAGTCTTTCCAAGGCACGTCTTTTCCAGGAAATTCTCGCAATACTCTTCTAGTCTTCCATCCCTTTTCTCAGTAACAAGCTTTAATGAGAATGCAATCTTCTTCTGACAACGCCATTATGGGCACTGAGGAGCTTTAAATTAAGATATCCATAATATGACATATTCATTTCTGTAGAGTTTTCTAAAAACGTGAAAATAGCTGTATGTTATTAAACAAAGGGAGGGGGGGAGGGCACTCGACCCGATCCGATATATATATATATATATATATATATATATATATATATATATATATATATATATATATATATATATTAAGAGAGCATATAAGTTGCGCGTTGCGAGGAGTATACGTATTTTTAGGATAAATAAGCAGACTAAATTTAGGAAGCTCATTATTATATATTTACTTCTTGGTACCGACGTTTCGGGGAGGAACCCATTCTCAAGGATAATACATTATAAATATATATAAAAAATAAGAATTTTTTAGAGAAGTTATCAGATTTTTACAAATTAATTATATAGGAAATGGGAAGCAGCAGAGGTGGTAGGTAATACAGGGTAACCCCCTAAAAACGGGCCAAAAACTTTGATAGACCTCATTTCTTAATTTTATGCAAGGATTGAATGAAACTTTGGCTCTGATCTCCTCCCTTATGGCTTTCTTGAGTTTCTTGATGGTCCTGGATCTCTCTGCGTACACTCTGTCTTTAATGTATCCCCAGAGAAAGAAATCTTGGTGGCTAAGGTCTGGGCTGTGAGGTGCCCACTCAAAATCAGTCTTGAGACTGATCACACGGCCACCAAGTTCTCTTTCAGCCAATCTTGGGAGAGGTTTGAGGTGTGAGAGCTTGCTCCATCTTGCTGGAATCAGAACTTTCTCATAGGCGATGGGAACAGGGTATGCAGTTCCATCTTGAAGGTTTTTGAGGACCTCAACATACCGCTCCTTCGTGACTGTCACTGTCGTGCCAGATTACTCGAAGGAGAATGTTCCGATGCTGGCTCTGACTACCTCATTTGGTCTGGAGGTCTCCCAGAAGACATTTGTCTTCTAGTTTACCTTTCCCTCAAGATGGAAGTGAGTTTCATCTGAGGTGCGAAGGAGGTTAATGAAAATTTGGGTCTCCTGAATCTTCTCTAGCATATTGACTGCAATAACCTTTTTATGCTCTTTGCCTGAAGGTGTAATGGTCTGCTTCCTCTGTATTCTGCATGGGTAGGCCTTTACCTCAATTACTAGCACTCTCCTGCAAGTCTACCCTCGCTTGCGCAGCTGTACGTTTCCTGGGTCGTCCTGAATGGCTTGGACGGTTATTACTGGCTAGAGTGAGGTTCTCCACTGTCCCATAGTTCTTGAATTGGTCCACCTATTCCTAAATTCTGCACTTGAAGGGGGCTTTTTCACATTCGAACTGATGCACGAAAGTGTCCGGCACTTTCTTGAACGAGCCTGTCTTGTAGTAATGTTTGTTGCAGTATATTCTTTTCTGGAGCTCCCATTGAGATTTAGTTGTGTTTACAGGCGTTGCATCTCTCATGTCCTGCAAAGTAAGAGTGATTAGTGAATGAATGAATGAAGGATATATCACAAAAAGTGTGTGCAAGCTCGTTTTTTTGGGAGTGACCCTGTATTCAAATTATAAAAATGCAGGGGTTTAGTTATTAGGGAATGGGAAATTTGTCTTTGTTTTTAAATAAAAACTGAAATTAATTAGTTTTGGGTGTCTTCTTTGCAAAAAAGGGAGATAATATAAATATTTAAAAAATATGGGTTGCTTTTGGGGGAGAGTGGAATTGGCGTGTGTATTCGTGAGTGATTATAGTTGGAGTAAAAGTTGAAATGAGCTTATAGCGCAGTTTAAAGTGGAGTTTGTAAATCTAATATAAAGAGATTCCAGTGTACGCATATGGTTTTCGTTGTTTGTTGTATCTTTAATTGAAAGATTATTTAAGTTGGGTTTATGATGTAGATGTCTGTTTTCGTAGTGTATTCGGATAGAGGATTATTCAGGAGTAGCGAGGTGGGCTCCAATTCTGTTGCTGATGCATAAATGTGGGCAAATACGGGTATAAAGTGTGCGCTGTGTCAACCCCAAATACACTTCGGAATTACATCTCGAGCAGGTGAATTTATATATGATGGAGGATCGAAGCAGCGTTGGATTTTGTATTTAATGTTGAAAAGATGTCTTACTTTGCGTTTGTTTTGAAAAATTGTTATAAAGGGTGTTGCAGGAAAAGAATTGAACAGTCATATATATATATATATATATATATATATATATATATATATATATATATATATATATATATATATATATATATATATATATATATATATATATATATATACGAGCATATATAGTGTCGAGAATAGAAGCTCCTTGCGCCCATGCGGCCTGTCGACACCACGAGGTCAGGCTCAAGGTCAGTCCACGTGAGCGAGGACCGTGAGAACAGTTGGAATATCGAACGGCTTTCGGCGATAAGCGAGAGATTGGAATCTCAAACGCGTGCTTCTGTCGTCTCCCAGGGCGTTATTAAGAAACCCCCGCGAGCATGTCTCCCATCCTCCAAGCGCCGTGTTGGTTCGTGGAGAGATTCCCTCACGCCTCTACCTCCCCCCTCCTCTCTTGGCGGAGGCAGTAACGGATCTGGTTGTTCCCTATATATTGTTGATCCCAATAGTGCATCGACAGTATAGGCTTGCCCTTTACAACAAAACACGTCAATTTCGACCGCGCTCCTTTTTCTCGACGAGCCGAAGGCTAGAATTATACCATCCTTGGTTTCGGTACATTTCGTTTGGCACGAAATGTAGTGTTACTACTAGAGGTTAAATTCCCTGAGGTTAAAGCCCCTTGAATAACCATTCGATCACCCGTTTCATCTCTTAAGGCCTCGAACCCAAGCCAGGCTGAGACGAATCATCTGTGGCTATATCGGCCAGTCCTCCCTGTTAGTGTTTGTATAGAGGCTCGTATCGCCTCTCGTCCCCTTCCCCCCCCCCCAAAGTAGAGATCGTTCTGAATAGCGCTGATACGTTCGGCGCTTGTATAAATAAAGTATCTATTGTCATTATTTCATTTAATCTATTTATTGTGTATAACTGTGTATATATTACATTTTTTTGTACCTACTTTTTCATATGCCTCATAGCTGGAGCCATCATTAGTTAATACCGACCAACTGCACTCAATCTTTGTAATTTCAAATTCTTCGCACTCGTTCCCCCTCTCCCTTCACTTCTATCCTCCATCTCTGTCGTGACCAGAGTAGAATCAAGGTCATGTGTTGGCCTTAAGCGACCACGCCTATTGGGTAGAAGTGACGTATATGTCAGAGGCATTCTACGACATATATATATATATATATATATATATATATATATATATATATAGTTTAATTTCTATTATGATTTTTATAAAATTTGATAGGGGTATTCCCATAAATGTATCTGATCCTACTAATTCGGATAAAAAAAATGGGATGGTTAAAAAACATTCAAATTTTCCTATTTTTTATATCTTAGTATCCCGTAGACCTAAAGAAACGATATTTTAACACGGTTTACTACAAAACCTATAAACTATATTTTTTTTTTACAAAATAAAAAAATCATTTCGACCCTCCCAATCAAATATCTTCAATATTTTATTAATTTTGTCCAATTAAATGATCAATTATTAACAAACTAATCTGAACCTCCCTTAGCCACACTTTTGTTTTTCAGGGATTCTCATTTCGAATAATGCATTGATTTACAGTCCAAACTTTGAGTCTGACGCTCATTCTCAGTAATGAATTTGTACGAATTATTATCATTGAGAAATGCTTTTGCTGCTTTTGCTTAAATGCGAAGAGTCCCCATCTTATTTAAAACGAAAAACTCTAACTTAATGGATTGTTTGATTTAACAGTCGCTGAAAGATAAAGTTGATTGTGAGAAGCGAACAAAATTTAGTGATCATGAATGAAAGAACAAAATATTACAATCATTGCTTGAAATTGTTTACTGGACATTGACCTAATCGTTCATTTTAGTAGCCAAAAATAAATAAAATATACAGCATCTTTATTTTACACATATTTTTGTTTTGTAAATTGTTGCAAAAATATAAATAGTATCGCTTCCAACTTTTAACCATTGAGTTAAAATATAGTCTCTATGGTTTACGCGTTACTGAGATATGAATTTTTGAATCCTATCATAATATTGATATAGCATTTTCCAACCAATCTTATGATATCAATTCATACAAACTACTAAATCAAGCAATACAGCTAGGTATATTTAAACTTCTGATTCCAAATATATAATCATCAAATTTTATTTTATAATATATTAACTAAAAATGCTTAATACCATTTTATAGCCTTCTGACCATTAACCTATAATATGACAAATGTTAACTTGGCTTCAGTTATTAACCTAAAACTTCTAATAATCTAACTTATTATAAACCATTTACCCAACCTATCTATTTTAATCAATGACCACAGCATATAATGTTTAGTTTTTAACTTAGAGTAACCTAACCAAATAGTTTGTTTATTTGGGGCTACTATATCTGCTTCACTCTGTGTGGTATCAGTTGTTATATAATTTCCATGTTTAATTTTTGTATAACTTACTTTGCCATTTTCACTTTCAGGGACTCTCATTAGTTTTGAATATTTAATTTTTAATTAACTCCCATGCTTACTTTAACAATTATGACGAGGTAATTTTTTCCTCTGGGAGGGAGCAAATATATAATTTTCCGTGTAAAACATTTACCTTGCGAAGTTTTGTCATCATGTCTCCTCTCACTTTTCTCTAATATTTTCCTAGTATTTAATATCATCACCCGAGCAGAGAAAAACTTAAAGTTATAAACCAAATTTTATTTCTTCCAAATTTCCCTTTCGAATACTTAAATATACTGCATTTAACTCCTTTTATCCGACAACCAACTGGTTGAGAGCTCGTTCATCCATATATGGTTGTTGCTAGTTATATATATATATATATATATATATATATATATATATATATATATATATATATAAATGTATGGTTACTATATAAAGATAATTTGAAAGGTATTATTAACATGTTGGAGCATGCGCTCTTAGAGATGTAGTGAGCTGACGGATATGGCTTTAGTAGAGAAGGTGCTAAGTTATTGGCCATTAAAAACCATCAATGGAGTCATGGATGTATAAACTAGCGATTTAGATAAGCTATTTCGTCGGCAGCGCTCTCTATGCAAATAGATATTAATGGAAGTGAAAAGATGAATGTTTTGACTCTAGATAGAGAGATACGATAGATGGTATATATATATATATATATATATATATATATATATATATATATATATATATATATATATATATATATATATATATATATATATATATATATATATATATATATATATGTGTGTGTGTGTGTGTAGTTGGGTAGTAGTGTTTCTTGAATGCAAATTTTGTTGAAGACCATTGTGTATTTTGCCTTAATTAATTTCCTTTGACAACTTTCTTTTCTTCTAACTATCTTTTTTTTCTCCATCTTGTAGATAGTGGATTACTTGTCCAGTATTCATCTCTTTTTTAAATGAATGTGTTTGGTAAGAACCAAACTCAATTGCTAAGCTTTCGATCTTATTCGGTCATCTTTGGAGCGTTATGGAATTTCTTGCCTCCTTTACCGATGTACTGAGTGGAGTGAGGATCTGGCAGAAAGTAAAGTGAAAGAAAACATTTTTCACTTTGTCTATAGAAAGGACAGAGGGGGGATCACTGTTTAACACAGGCGAACAGGCAGTCGAAGAGAAAAGGTTGCGGAAATAACTTAATAAGCGATAGGAGGACTTGATAGATCGGTGGCTAGACACCGATGTGTGGTGTAATTAGGTTGAACTCGGTGTGATCGAGACTGGACGACGGCTGGAGGCTGGTCAGGAAGGAGGGCGTGTCAGCTCGGTCGGAAACGCGCTATTTATGATGCCTTTAGTTTATGCGAATAACGGTATGGGTTGCGGGTAGTCATGGGCGCGGGGTATCGCGGTGCCATCGCATACCTTCTTATATGTAGTGTGGTGTATAATGGGTCTCTGGCGAGTTTCCCGAGTTGTTTTGTGAGTCTGGTGTGAGCGTATGTGTTGAAGGATGGTAATTTGTTGTTGTCGTGTAGTGTGGCCATTCGCGTGTACAGGGGAGAGCGGCAAGCGCGCTTCAGAGCGGAGTTCTGAATGCGTTGAGCCTTCTGCTGACACGTGACACTCGCAGCTACGAGTGACAATGGGGCGTACGTGAAAATAGGTCGCACAAATGTTTTATATAGGTGTAACTGTAGTTTTTTGACCGTAGGGTAGAACCTGCGCAGCGATGTGTTTGTACGTGAGGCTCTTGCTTGTGTTATGTTCTGAAGTATATTGAACCTGAGGGTCTTGTCAAAAGATACCTCAAGGATTTTTGTATGTTGTGTATATTCGAGCCTTGTTGAGTTTAGTTGGTTTTTGTCTGGTGTGTGTGAGAAGATTTGTAGGTTGTGCATGAAATAGTAGAGTGTCATATGTGTCTTCTCAGGGTTCATGGCAATCAGCAATTTATCCTCGTAATCTGTCTTCGCGTATAGTATTCTTTGTGCGTGAAGCGCGATTTCTTCTGGTCCGCGGCCACTGACGAGAATGGTCTCGTCATCGGCGTAGGACACTGTGTATGTGTGACAGCAGTTTTCGGGTTGCGTGTGGCGTGTCGTTTGTGTACATCATGTATAGTGTGGGTGCCAGTACGCTCCCTTGGAGAACGCCTGGGCGTGGTGTGAAGGGTTGTGAGAGAGTGTTGTTGTATTTTATATGGCATCTCTGTTCAGTGAGCTAGTGCGGGGGGAGCCTTCTGCTGCAGAGAGGTAACTCCGTATTGTTGGCGAGTTTCCAACGGAGTCCCTCGTGTCACACTTTATCGAAGGCCTTCTCCACGTCCTTGCTAATGGAGAGTGTCTTTTGATGTATCTGGCGGGTTTTTTTTTGTATTCTGTCATGAACGATGGTCACGGCCGCCTGAGTGGACCGGCCTTTCCTGAACCCATATTTGTGGAGAGAGAACCAGTTCCTCTCTTCCAGGTATTCCCGTAGGCGGCAGTTGATCATGCGTTCGAGTAATTTTCCTATGTGTTCTAATAGACCAATAGGCCTGTAATTGTTTCGGTGTTTGGGGTCTTTGTTCGGTTTGTGTAGTAGTATGTTGTGAGAGACTTTAAATATTTTGGGGAAGTGGCCTGAGGCTAGTGAGGCGTTAAATTGGTGTATAAGTGTGAGGTTTATGTTTGCAGGGAGGTTGTGTATTAGTGTGGCTGGTAGCCCGGAGGGACCGGGGGCGCGTTTTAGTGTTGTTTCAATGTAGTATTTTATTTCCTCGATGGTGATTGGAGTGGTCAATGTGGATATATAGTGGAGCAGCTCCATTCGTATCAGTGGGGCGGACCTTAGCTCGTGGCGTGGGTTCGACACTACTCCTGGACTTCCTAGAAGTGCTCCCGCGCGTGTGGTTTTGCTGGGTTTTGTGTATGTACTGTGTAGCGATGGGACCTAAATGCGTCGAGGATGACGTTAGTGTCTGTTAGTGTTAGGTTATTTACTTGAAGGGGGATGGGTTTTGGTGGGTCGGTGCCCATCATCCTTTTTACTTGCCGCCAGAAGAAGGAGGGGTTAGCGCAATGGGTGTCGTCCGCGATGCGGATGACCTCACGTCACTGCCGGTTCCTGTCTAGCCTCACGCACTGTAAGATGCGGGAACGTAAGTGATTAATGTTATGTCTTCGTGGGCCTCTAGAGTAGTGATTGTTGTATTGTGTGATCAGTCTCTGAGTGTGCATGGAAAATGTGAAATGTTTTATGCAGGTATAGGTTTTTGTGGTGTGTGCAGATTGCGTGCTGTGGTTATGGTGTTTATGATATAACACCAATGGTCGTCTAAAAGGTCTGGATCGGTGTGCTCCAGGTCGAGATTTTGTGGCGTGTTGTCTGTTATTTGACTCTTGAACTCTTCCCAGTTTGTGTTATTGTAGTCGAAGATAGGTGGCGTAGGTATGAGTATGGGAGATGTGGATATGATAAGGCATATCGGTATGTGCCTAGAGAGTACGTCGGGATCGGGTAATATGTGCGTGTTGAAGCGTGTAACGTAGTCGTTGCGGAAGACCACGTACGTAGACGTGGTACCTCCGTGAGGACCGAAGAATGTGGGGATGGCAGGGCCGATCTGCTCGCAGCGATAACTCCGCAAGGCACCGCCTAGGTACCTTCCCTCGTCATTCGTACTGTTTGAAAGGAGTGTCGGGTGAAATGCGTTGAGGTCTTCCGCGAAGAAAATAGGGAGGTTGTGGGTAGATAGAACCCGGAGTGGGGCTTCTATGTTTAACTGTAGGTGTGGTGGTCTGTAGTGTGTGGCCACTAGAATAACACCAGAGCTTGTCTGTATCTTGCAGGCTAGTATGGAGTCGTCTTGTGTTTGAATGAAAGAGTGGTGTATAGAGCGCTTCACTAGGAGCGCTGATCCTAGGTGCCACGCCTTTGGAGATAGGTGTATGTGGTAGCCTGCGATGCGGAGTCTATTGTTGGGAAGATGTAGGCTGGTTGAGTTCAAGAGTACTATGTCCGGTCTTTGAGTGTTTAGGACCCAGTTGACAACCGTATGACGAATACCGTGCCAACTGCGTGCGTTTAGCTGTGTCACGTTGAGGCGACCTAATGTCGTTGGCGGAGTGTACGAGAGGCTGATTTTTCCGGGATCTTTTCTCTCTCCTTGGTTATTGCTCAGGAGGCGTGAGGAGCCAGTACCTTCACTCGTGTTGTCGACTGTGATTTTGAGAGGTTGCCATTGGTGTTGTTGGGTGCGGAAGTCATGGTGGAGGAAAAAGTGTGTTCTGTGTGTGGGGGGGGGAGAGTTAGGAGCAGAGGTGGAGTGAGTAGAGCTAGGAGGTGAGGGCTAGAGCTAGTGGGAGAGGTGCAGATTGTGAGAGGGGGGATGTCGGGAGAGAGAGAAGTTTGGGACGAAGAAGGAGGGGTGGAAGGGGGATGAAAAGGAACAGCAGGGGGGAGGTGGATAGCTTTACGCGTGGTTGTGTGTTGGGGAGAGTTTTCGTGATAGGGTTTTTATGTTTAAGACGGGGGGCGGGTTTAAAAGCTTTGATAGGGGGGGCGGTGGAGGTTGTGGTGTTAGTGTGAACGGGATTGGAGGCTGCGAAAAGGAGAGTGGGGACGGTTGGGGGAGTGGCAATAGGAGGAGGAGTGGAGGTTGCCGAGGGGGGAGTTCTGGATGTAGGAGGGGGGTTTAGGTAAATAAGTGGAAGGAATGGACGCTGATGAGGGAGAAGATGAGGCAGTTGGGAGAGAGATGGGAGCGGTGGGCAGAGGGGTAGGTGAGGGAGGTGCAGTGACAAGAGGTGCAGGGACAGAAAGGCGGGAAGAGACGGGAGCGAGGTGAGGGTGGGTAATAGGTCCGGGGGGAGAGGTGCACGTGCCCACCGGGGTGGGGAGGAGTGCGGGTCTCCTGTGTGTGTGTGTGTGTTCGTCGATTAGAGCGAACACCTTCTTGGGAAAGGTAATCTGCTCTAGACCGTGCGAGCGAATAGTAAATAGTGTATTTAGTATGTTTGCGTATAGTCGAGGGTCACCATTCGCCATGTCTTATGCCACCGTTGAGAGCAAGGTTGCCAAGAATAGTCTAGGGTGTGTGGTCTCGTTTGGTGTGTTGTGTGCCGATATGTAGATGACATCTACATCAACGTCCAAAACGAAGAACATCAAGCAACATTTCGAGGAGAACTCCGTGCTAAAATTTACTTATGAATTGAGCACGGGCAATAAACTCCCTTTGTTGGATGTTGAGGTTCATAACATCAATGGCAACTACATCACTAAAGTACAAAGAAAAAATACGGACATGGGAAGATGCCTTAATGCAGATAGTAAATGCCCTGAAAGGTACAAAATAAGCGTAATCGGCTCATACATCCGCCGAGCTTATAAATGCTGCTTTACGTGGGAACTTTTCCACCAAGAGATTGTAAGAGTAAAGCAAATACTTGTGAATAATGTTTTCTCAAAAAGCATGATTGATAAACAACTCCAATCATTTTTAAATAACCATTACAAACATGCGAATAAAACTGAAAGTAATCATGGAGAAGTCAATACTCGTAACATCAAAGTGTATTACAGAAAACAGATGTCCACGGCCTATAAAATAGATGAAAAAAAACATAAGGAGATTATTAACCGTAACATCAAAGTTAAAAATCAAACCTGTAAAATCAAACTTATCATCTATTATAAAACAACAAAAGCCAGCAAAATTCTTATGAAAAATAACACCTGCCCTAACTCCTTGAATCTCAAGTCAACCAACATAGTTTATGAGTTCACCTGCCCCAATAAAGACTGTAAGCTTTATAATAACTCTAAATATATTTGCATGACAACTACCACACTTTCGAGACGGTTAACTATGCATCTACGGGGCGGAGGGCCATAAAACCATATGGAGAGTGTACATAATATCATCCTAACGAGAGATATGCTCGTTGATAACTGTGATAGAATTGCCTGAGGCTGCCGTTTGCCTGCAGGCGTCTATCTGGCCAGATTGAGTTAGGCTTATGGGAAGATAAGAGTGTTCGAATCGCTAGCGGGACATTCCATGGAAGTCCCCCATTGCCCCATACCCCGAGGGGCTGGCTCAGGCTATTTATGTGATAGAATTTCGCATTTGAATCAGATCCCGATTATCTTCGTCAGGCATCACGCCGATCCGGTCTCCCTTGTGCACCTAGGAACTCTACCTTGAGAACCCCCTTATTGTCCAGAAGAGGACAATATCCTTGAGTGCCAAGGTTCGTGCCCCTCGAGACGCCAAGTCAACAGGGCCTCCTGTTGTTCAATTGTTCAGAAGAGAACAACTTTAGAACAGTCATTGCTCTTCAAACCCGTTCGACAAGAAACGGTTCTCACTCCCCTGATATCACGTCAGTGGTAATTTAATTCCCCCTTTTAACGTTCTTCAAGAGAACGCTTGGTTACCCCAATAACCTCAATTGTTCACCCAGAACATCTCTGGTATCCTGTCTTAAGGATCGATCTTACTTCCGAGCCCCACTTCGCTCTCACTCCTCGAAGTCTGTCCTTCCCTCCTCGTTAAGGACAACCCCCCTAAAAAACCCTCCTCCTGGGAAGGAAATCGCCAGTCAGACCGAAGCCATTCCTTCAAATCGCATTCGCCTGCACGCCGACCTTATAAATACGTAAGCTACGAATTGCATTTAATTATTTAACTTTGTTGCCAACGTAACTCCGTGCTTTAACACGGATTTAGCGGACCCTTTGCCTTCGTGTTTGTTTTGTCATTTAAATCTCTCCAAATCTTAATCCACCGCTTAGTCAAATTTATCCTATGACCTTTTCATTTCATGTACATCTCCCATTTTAATCCCCGGTCATGTAAATATTTACCATGTGTTATTTTTGTTAGTTTAATTAATTTAATTCTATTTTGTTAATGCTGGCAATATTATTTATCCTTGGGCTCCTTTCCACTTCTTAAGTATATTGAAGATAAATAAGCCCTCTCCAGGCCTATTCATTAACGTAGAATAATACTTAGCCATCTGATTAAATCCCCGCACTCGAATATAGAATAATTCTCACAAAGAATAGATTTATAGTATATTGTCGGGAGCCTTTTCTACGACAATAACACTATTATTAAAAGAAAAGAGGTTAATAAAGCGAGACTTAACATCTTAGAAGCCATATTTTATTTCCCTTTACTTTCTACCAGATCCTCACTCCACTCAGTACTTCAGTAAAGGAGGCAAGAAATTCCATAACGCTCCGAAGATGATCGAATAAGTTCGAAAGATTAGCAATTTAGTTTGGTTTTTACCAAATACATTCATTTAAAACAGATATGAATATTGGACAAGTAATCCACTATCTACAAGATGGAATAAAAAAGATAGTTAGAAGAAAAGAAAGTTGCCAAAGAAAATTAATTAAGGCCAAATACACAATGATCTCCAAATATATATATATATATATATATATATATATATATATATATATATATATATATATATATATATATATATATATATATATATATATGCACTGTTGAAGTCTACAGCAATGACAGCGTAATTAATCTTAACTTGTATTCTTTTTATTTTTCTTACAACTTTTTTTTAACTGGGTCTTTAAGGCGAGAAATATCATTCGCAAAAGACATATTATATTCCGAGACGTCTTTCGACCATGGTAGGTCATTTTTAGGGAATGAACAGAAATGGAATGCAGAAAATAACAGATCAGATGAATATAGTGTGTAAATGTGTATTAGATTAAAGTATAGGTAAAATAGAAGTTAAAAAAATATTGCCCCGGTGGAGAGGGCATGTCTTGAGTTCTCTTTTCTTTTTTTTACCCTCTTTTGTTCTCTTTTCCTAACCACCGGTGTTTTTTTCTTGCTTTCTCTCTCTCGTTGTTTATTTTTATTTTATTTTATTTTTATTTTTTTATTTTTCTTGTTATTTGTTTTTTTTTTCTCTTGCTCTATATAAATATAAATAAACTTTATATACTATTTTCTCCATCATGGCCCTCAAGCCTTTTAATTCTAATATATGCTATCTCCTTAGGTTTCTATTTTGAGTTTAATTTGATTTATAGTTTTTGATCGCACTGGTTTGTAGGCACTTTGCCTCTTTTGTTCTTTTCTTGGTCGTTGTTATTGTGGGCACTTTGCCTCTTTTTGTTCTCATTTGATTATTTTTCATTGTGGGCACGTCGCCTCTTGTTAATAATATCGTTTATTTTTCATTTTAGGTGTCTAGTTTTATTTGTTAATATTTCCTTGAAGTTGTCATTTCGCATCTTTTGATCTTGTCTTATTCTTGTCGTTGTTCTTCTTTGGTCGTAATCAGGCGGATAGTCCATTTAAGTTTACCTGAGGGCATGTTCTTTCACTAGGAATTAGGGCTCTCCTGGTGACGCGTCCACTTTCAGTTTTCGGAGCGGAATGTCAATGTCGGTGTCCATGGTTTTTTACCAGGTCTTTCTCCCTAGCATCTGGCGTTCCATATACAATGGCTTTAGCCCTGCTTTTGAGTGCAGTTATGTCTGCCGAATATGGTCCGTCCTGCGCGCTCCAGCTATCAGCAGAGCTACTATGTTCTACACTCTCTGCATTTGCCTGAGAGAGTTAGAACTCTCGCGGCCTGCCTGATCACTGCCGGTTACACCAATGTTGAGCGTTTCAGAGCAGTGTACAGCTTCTTGATATTATTTGCGCTAAGCTTCTGAACCTGTATCGTTTCCTAAGCTTTCTTTTGTCTAGGAACATTATGTTGCTAATTTGTGCCTTATACCCTGTTGAGATGATGCGCAGACCTAGAACTTCACCCTCGTTGGTGTACGGGTAAACTCCATCGTTCACTATGACGTCGTCAAGTTTCTGGCAGTTTACTGGAAGGATCTGGAACTTTCGGTGGTGTGTCTTGATCTTCCACTTTCTTTGGTATCGATTGATGTTTTCGATTTCGGTAGCTGTCTCCTTTGCTTGAACTCCAGCGTTCGTATATGTAATGCGGATTATTTGAGTGTTGTCATATGCAAACTGCAGCTATATAACTTCTTCCTAAACTGGAGCAGGTAGGCCCAATGTCTACACTAGGTACGACAGTTGACTCAGACAGCTACCCTGGGGACACCCGCCTCGATTTGAATTCGAATAATCTGTATCTCTTGATCGAGATTTGGGTTTTACTCTCCATGATGTAATCACAGAGGACCCTTTTCAGGATCTTTTGACTACCACTTCTAAGAGCGTTATTGGTCTGAAATTTCCCGGTTCTGTTAGTGGTTTGCTCGGTTTGGGCAAAAATATAATCTTTCCACTCTGTATGGCATCAGGAAAGACCCTGCAATAATTCATGCATTGCATATGTCGACAAATCTTTTAAGGAATTCGTCTGGTGCTTTTGGAAATTTTTCTCTGTTTGGGTTCGATTTTACCTGCGCTTTCTGTTGTGTAACTTGGTTTATCGCTTTTAATTCTTGTAATGTTACAGGTTCGACGCTTTATCCTTCCATGGGCGCTATTGAGGCTTTATGATTAAGTGTTATTTCATACCTATTCAATTCTAAGTCTTGCACCTCCCATTTTTCATGTTCTTTGTCAAAGTCTTCCTTTTCATGTGTCGTTTTCATCGAAGACTTCGCTCCAATGAACCTGGAACGCGTTGTCTATTATACGAGGTTCATTTGTTTCTTTTCCGTTGAGATTGATGGTTAGCTTAAATTTTGATGTTAATTTTCCCCTTGCTAGGTTAATTTCATGCCAGAACTTGTCTGGATTCAGTTCTGCGTCTATGGATTCTATGAACCGGTCCCATCTTGAGTTATATTTACAGGATGCTACACTATATATAGTTTTTCTACTCAAACATAAACGATACAAAATTGACCAATCATAGTTAAGGAATTTTTTAAAGGCAAACCTAACATTAGCCGGTTTTTCAAACATAGGCGCTACAAAATTGACCAATCATGGTTAAAGCAAATTTTGAAGGCAATTTTACGTTCGCTGATTTTTTAGACATAAGCGCTACAAAAATAACCAATCACATTCAAGGAAAATAATAGTACGGATAATGTTCAACAAGTATAGGGAATTGCGATTAGCGTTAGCCGGTATTAGCGGCGGTCAACACGGAGACACCGAGTTGTCGGAAGTATGGTTTCTGGCTGAAGATGCGCATTAATTGCCTGTTTCTTCATTTGAAGAATGACGGCTTCGGCCATTCGTAATCTCCTGCGGTTTTGGAGTCTCAGGATGATGAAGCTGTTATTATTGAGCGTTTCACGGGTTAAGGTAGTGAAATGAGAGTGGGCATATTTTTTAATTGCTCTATGGGATAAGTGTTACCAATTTTCACCTGTGTATTTGGCGACTTGGTTACCAGTTTATAGGTAAAGGGGAATGAATTATCTGACTCGAAAGATGATTCTTCCCGGGTATTCTTATGGTTGGCTTGGCTTACCAAATGTTTATGGGTATTGAGGTAAAGAAAGACTTTAAGAAAGGACGTAGCAAAAATATACTTTTATTCTAAAAAGAGCCTATTAAAGAAACAAGCGGCACATCAAAAGGTACTTTGACGGGCGAAAAGCAGGTTTTATTATTCAACACGGGGTATTGAATTCTAGAGCAACAAAACTTAGGCGAATTCAGGGGCTTTCGTAACGCTAATATGAGAATTCTTAATGACAATGACTTAATAACAATTAAATGCTTAATCACAATTCTTCTCATTACTCGCCTATATATACCGTTTTATTTCTAGGGCGGCGAGGCCTAGACTCATTAATTCCACCCTCTGGGCGGAGTTACTGAACAGCTCTGTATTACAATACAGGGTCACACACAAAAAACGGGCCTGCACACACTTTTGTGATATATCCTTCATTCATTCATTCACTAATCACCCTTACTTTGCAGGACATGACAGAAGCAGCGCCTGTGAACACAACTAGACCTCAATGGGGGCTCCAGCAAAGAATATAATGCGTCAAACATTACTACAAGACAGGCTCGTTCAAGAAAGTGCAGGACACTTTCGTGCATCAGTTCGAATGTGAGAAACCCCCCTCAAACAGCAGAATTCAGGACTGGGTAGTCCAATTCGAGAACTCTGGCACAGTGGAGAACCTTCATACAGACAGTGACAATCGTCCAAGCCATTCACGATGCACCAGGAAGCGTACAGCTGAGCTGGTCGAGAGCGTGAGAGAGTCAGTTCAGCAGAGTCCAAAACGCTCTGTGCGCAAGCGAAGTCAGTCCCTCGCTATATCCCGCGAGACTTGCAGGAGAGTGCTAGTAATGGCTATAAAGGCATAACCATACAGAATACATAAGAAGCAGACCCGTACAGCCTCAGACAAGAAGCAGAGAAAGGCTATGGCATTCAAGATACTGGAGAAGATTCAGGAGACCCCAACTTTCCTTAACCTCCTTTGGACCTCAGATGAATCTCACTTCCATATTGAAGGAAAGGTAATCTCGAAGAAAAATTTATTCTGGGGGACCTCCACACCAAATGAGGTAGCCACCAAGCTCTTACACTCCCCTAAGTGCAAAGTGAGGACTGCAATCTAAGCCAGAGGCATCATCGGACCATACTTCTTCGAGGAATCTGGCGTGACAGTGACAGTCACCAAGGAGCGGTATGTTGAGTTCCTCAAAACCTTCAAGAGGGCGCTGCAGACCCTGTTTCCGCGGCTAATGGAGAAGCTCTGGTTCTAGCAAGATAGAGCGAGCTCTAAGACCTAAAACCTGTCCTGATATTGGCTGGAAGAGAGCTGTGGTGGTTGTGTGATCAGTCTCAAGAATGATTTTCAATGGCCACCACACAGCCCAGAAATTAGCCCCCAGATTTCTTCCTCTGGGGCTATTTTATAGCCAGAGTGTACGCGGGGAGACCCAGGGCGATCACATAACTCAAGGAAGCGATCAGGAAGAAGATCAGAGCCATTTGTCGGTAGGTTTGTAATAAGGTCATGGACAATTTTGTCGTTTGCCTCAAGGAATGCACAGAGCTAAATGGAGGTCATCTCGAACACATAATCTAGAATAAAGAAGAAAAGTCCAAAGACTCTCTTGTTATGATATGATATTTTTAAACACAATGCACTAGTTATCACCAAAGTTTCATTCAATCCTTGCAAGAAATTATGAAATGAGACCGATCGAAAGTTGGGGCCCGTTTTTAGGGGGTGACCCTGTATACTTACATTTCTCAGAGAATTTTAATTTTATTCTATGACCCGATTTTACAGAGTTGTGTTATAATTGACTTTAGCTGCTTCGTAACTTCCGTCTTCTGATATCTCTATCGCAAGACGCAAATTGTTTGTTCATGCGTTTCCTCTTATTAACACAGGTGTCCAATTTGATAGCTTTCGTGTTCGTACATTTGTGCCTACCCACGCTACTCTGACGACCGCTTGTCACATTTATTCATACAAATTAATATATATATATATATATATATATATATATATATTCTGTCAAACAGCTTGGTGTGTGCACAGGAGATTATGAAGCGTTTATTGTGGTAAATTGCTTGTTTGGTTGCATGCTTTTCCTGTTCCTTAGTCTTTAGCTGTCATGTGCATAGATTTTAGATCTTCGTTAGCAATGACACCGCTTGATAGACCTTTATAGCAATAAAACCAAGTATTTTATTTTCTTTTTTAGCTATTTATAAGCAGTGTTTCAAAAATTTAATTTGCTAGAAATGAATACCCTGAGATCTCGCTCTTCTGACATGTTTGATAATCCTCATAATTGATGCCTGCCAAGCGTATAATCAAAGTTTCCATTTCGAGAGTGATGTGTTTTACTTTACACATCATTGAGATTATACCCGAACAAAATTAATATCTCGTTTAAGGCTTGCTGTATATCCTTCGATCTGAGTCGTGTTCCTCTATATGACCTGCTTTAGTATCGTCCGTTAATTTAGCACTCCTGCTTAATAGTCTTGAATCTAAGTCATTTACGAAGATAAGAAATAATAGAGGATCCAAGAATGACCCATGAGGTACGTTGTTAGTAACTTTGGCCCTGTTAGTCGATTCTCCACTTATCACCAGTCTTTGTTTACTGTCTGTATGTGAGTTCTCGATCCGAGCTTTTCTAAAATTCTCTCAAGGGAAACCGAACCAAATGCCTTTTTAAAATTACAGTTAATAATGTCTACGGCTTTATTATGATGATCTTTTACGCCATAAAGTAAAATAAAATCTAAAAAATTCGTTAAACAAGAACATAGTCTTCTAAATCCAGGCAGGTTATCTTTAATTTAATTGTTTATCTGGCATACACGATTTTGTCTCAAAATTGACTCCAAAGGTTTACGTCATCCAATGATAAGCTAAAAGATTTATAATTAGTTGGATCACTCTTCTTCCCTTTTTTAAAGTTAGTGTAGCATTTACTAACTTAAAGTCTTTAGTTATAATGCAGTTTTTTAAAGATTTATTTGAAAATTTGGGGCACTATTGATCTCCTTTTAGCTGAATTTTATCTGGACCCGGAGATTTTGTACTTTTCAATTTGCCTATATAATTTGGGAGTTCGATCTGTGAGCAGTTAAGATTGGCAATGGAGAAATGAAGAATGTGACTTGTCTTCTATTGTAAAGGCCTAAAAAAAGCCGATTTATGAGTTATGCCCTACTTCCTGTGTAGTTAACTAGTTTTCCCTTGTCATCTTTAGTTGGCCATATTGAATCTCGAATTAGTTTCGTATTATTTTCATCAGCATAGAACTTTGTTTTGTTTTTTATTTACATAGAACTTTCTACTTTTCCGCAATACCAAACATTAAAAATAGGAAAGTCATCTTCTGTTTTATAAATAAAAATGCCACCTGTAAATGAATTAATTTTAATTAACTAAACTAACAATAATAACACATAAGAATAACAATGCTTATTTTGCATCATCTTTGGTCACTACCAGTTGCTAGTCAGATATTCGAATGGAGAATGGGTCATCAATTCACCACGCCCTTACACAACTTGAAGATGATCCGCAAATGTGGGTTTATTATCATTTTACAATTTTCTATTTTTTACAAGAGGGATTGTTAGATGAGAAGTCTCGTATTACTCCATGGACGCATCTACCTTGAATTAATTATACCTTCTATTCTGAGGGTCTTCTTCCTGCATCAAGTCCTCTGAATTCAGAAGACATAAATTATTATTTCTGAGCTCGAATTTTCTTCCTGTAGAAAACCGATGAACCGTAGCTGTCAGTTAAGAAGTGTAGTGATGTGCAGCTTGGAAAGCAATTAAGTGAGATAAGTCTTTGACCTCGTGAATATAAAATAATTCCTTTAATAAACTTCTGACTTTAATTAAAAACGAAAAAATAGATTAGATATGTAAATTGTAATAAAGAACCCTTCCCCTACTGTATTTGAATTTACCGCCTTTGCTGTTCATAATCCAGGTAGCATTATACATAACCGGTTTTAATTAAGGTGTGGAATGCATCAAGTCTATGAACTGCATGGGAAATTTAAAAGCTCAATGATTTAGTCGAGCAGACGTTCATGTTGCAAACAACGCGGCTCGCAATTTGCGTCTAATAGCACGAAACATTGAACCATTCCCTTTAGTCCCCCGCTATTAACCGTTATTAGGACCTGTGCGGAAAAGCGAGGCACTTCTTAAATTAATTGATGAACCACTGATGGACTCCTAAACCTCGCTCGGATCCCTCTCGGAGCCCCGGAATAACAAGAGATTAGTTTGTTTGTTTTTTTATTTATACGCTCACTGCGATTCATCGCCATATTTCAGGGCAGGATTTTCATATGGCGAGACGGCCTTCGATGGACGAGATGACATCACGAAACACTGCATCCTTTGTACAAGGAGGGGTTTAAATTTATGGGTTCTTTTTCACAACAGGAGTGGAGTCGACCCAATCCACAGTGATGAGAAATCTTGTCCTTTTCCTTTGAATTGGAAGTTTGTAATTCCCTTTTTCTATTAATCATTTAACAAAAGCAAAAGTGGTTTGTTTTATTATTTTTGTTAGTATGCATTTTTTAAAAGGTGTGATTTAAGTTTGTGTTTTATCCTATTCCATCATGTTAGCGTAAGTTTGCCATAACAATGATATTAACGATGTCATTTAATTTTCCCTAAAATTTATGTACACTTCATTTATATAGAAGATGACCACTAAAGATATATCTGAATTTGAATGATGTTTAGCCTTTCCTTCCTCGAATGCAAGTTTCAATCATTGTTTAGCATGAAATATTTGTGGGGGGGGGGGGACTTAGACATTTCTGGTAAGAATCTGAAAGATGGAAACAATGATTTGAAAGCTAAGTAACACAACTACATAGCAAAAAAAATAATTGGTAAGTTTGTAGGTAAGATAAAGTATGCCACAAATGATAATTCCCAGTTTTGGCTCCAATGGTAATTTTAAGAGCAGAAGTTTAAAATAAAAAAGTAGATCATTTAATACCTCTTAATGATAATGAGTAAAGGAGTAGATTCTCAAAATATCATATTCGAAGAAAGCGATCGTTTCTCGAATTGCACTGAATATATTCAAAGCAAGAAATGATTTTGAAAATACAGGGTGTTAAAAAAATTTGATATCATTTGAGATGTAAATATCACAGAAACTACATAGTCAAGGCAAATGAAACTAAACAGACTTAATGTTAAGCAACATAAGATTTATTCCTCCAAATTTGAATGAGAAATCAAAGGTATGTGGATTCCATGCATGATTTCACAAATGTTCAATATGCGCACCGCTTAAGACACGGAGCACGTCAAGCCGGTAGTCCAGCTCCTCCCAAACACTCTGCAGCATGTCTTTAGTAATAGTCTTCAGTGCGGTAGTTATTCTGTGCTTGAGTTCCTCTAGGTTTGCAGGAAGAGTGGGGACATACGCGGAGCCCCAGAGAAAAAAATCGCATGGTGTCAGGTCAGGTGAACGTGGCGGCCATTTCAACAGCACATTGTCTTCATCACTAGCATGCTCGATCAATCTCCCTCGCATATTGTCATTGAAATAAGCCTGTACAGTGTGCTTTCAATAAAAAATGAAGTCTTCTTGTTGATTTGAAATGGACTCATCCATTAGCCAGTTCTGAAGCATTTGCAGATAAACATGGCTGCTCACATTTCCCTCAAAGAAAAAATGGGCCATGAAGATGGTTCTTAGAGATGGCGCAGAACACATTCACTTTCGGTGAGTCCCTCACGTGCTCAACTGTGGCATGACGATTTTCTTCGCCCCAAATGCGAACATTATGCTTATTGACTTTGCCATTCGTATGAAATGTGGACTCATCACTGAAAACAAGAAGTTCCTTGAACTCGTATTCTTCAAGTTTCTCTTGCATATAAGCACATAATTGTTTGCGCTTTCGCTTGTCATCTGCCGTTTTGGCCTGAGCTATCTGCAACTTGTAGGGTTTCATTAGCAAGCGTTTCCACAAGACGTGCCAAACTGTCGTTGGAGCAATCTGGGTTTCAAGACTTGCTTGTTCTTCTTATGGACTTCTTGGAGCTTCGCGGATGTTTTTGGCAAACCCGCTCGACCGTCTCTTCCGATGTTATTGGTCGTCCAGATACTTTTTCCCTGCACAGACAACATTTCTTTCTGAATTTTTTGTGCCATGTTCAAATCTGCATTGCCATTGGTGACTGTTTAGAGAACTCTCACAAATGCACGCTGCAAAGTCCTGTTCGACCGTGTTCGAGTATACTCCAACACACAAAACGCCTTTTCACTTCCAGTGAATGGCATTTCTATAATTCTAAAGATAAAAACATCAAACATTAAACATAAAACTTTAACCTGTTCTACACATGATGTTAAAATTCGAAGTCATTTGAACGCGAACTGGCAAAGTCATTAGATTGCAAAATGATATCATTTTTTTTCGAAACACCCGGTAAATTGAAAGCAAAGAAATCATTTCGAAAATGTAAGGGAAGCAAATAAGATATTTCGAAATGCTTTGAAATCCATATTAAAAATGGATTTTAAGCAAAATTTAAGTAAAAAAATTACAGAATTCTCTTATTACAAGCAATCTTTAGATCTTGTCGTGGTATGACATTATATTACATCAATACCATATTATATCTATGGGAGAGGGACCAATAACTTACAAGCGAACCGACGAAGGGACGGTCACCACTAGTTTAGACTGGCTGAGTACTGAGAACGAGTGCAACGAGGTCAGGTAAATTATGAACAATGGCAAAGCTCAAGGTTATTTAAAGAGGCATGTACAAAAATATAATTTTATTTATATAAAAATAATGAGAGAATTGATGGGCAAAATTACCTCAGAGAATTAATGGGCAAAATTACATCAGTAAACTGAGGGGGGGGGAATTGTAGTTATAAATCAGACTATGAAGTTAAAACTTAAGGTATTGCACGAGGAGACTATTAAAATGGGGGAGGGGGGGTAATTAACTCAATTGGGTTACTGAAGGGGGAGAGGGGTTGGCTTACGGATGTCTTCTGCCCGTGAGGTGAAGCCGCTTGGAACTTCTGAGCGGGATGTTAAAGTGATGACGGTTCTCCAAAAAAAGGGGAGGGCGGTAACTTCAGGTCCAGGGGAGAGTATTTCGGCCAACCAAAAACGAGGGGTGAACGAGGAGGGCTTCGACAGGAGGTGATGAGAGAAACCGGAAAAATCACTCGGTGGCGATCGTTAACTGGAATTACCTCACTGGCTGGGGCTAATTCCAACACACAAATAGTTCAGCTGTCACTTTGCTTTTTTGTTAGCACCTGACTTGGAACTAGGGGAAATCTTCTTGGGCCCTGGCGAGACTTCTCAACTCTGTCCTTGTCTCATGGGAAGCGAGTACTATATATGTCTGAGGCTCTTCCCGCGAGGGTGGGGTGGGTGGGGGGGTAGTGGGAAACAGCTCTACTCTCGAATGGCCTCGAGTCTTCTTGCCGAGTTATTCTAGCCCATGTAAAGGTAAATCGTGGTGGACGCAGTTCGAGGCTACCGCTTGTGGAAAGGGGGGGGGAGGAGTAGGCTTACCAATTTAAGCCTAAAAGAACCTTCTACAGCGCAAGGAAGTTCCGTGCTGGACAAGAAATTCCACGTGGAATTCCCTCACAGATATCTTTATATAATTCCTCTCCAAGTTATTGCAATATGAAACGTAGAAAATAACAAAAACAAATGTTATAGACATAACTATAATATTAGAAAAATAAATTTAACTTGACCTGAGTACAATGATATATAAAAATGTGAAATTGTTTAAATTTTACCGTATTCTCTATGGTTCCGTTTCTCCATTAAGAGATATACTTAGTAAATTTAGCCCCTCCTCTCACTTTTGGAATGGGAGAAAGGAAAGGAGAGGAAAACTAGGAAAAATTTAATGACTTGAATTTTGTTTCTATTTCCAAGGAATAAATTTGGGCAAATTTTTATATTTTAAGTTGGTATTTTAAGTTGATTTTCCCTTAGAGATAAAGGCTTGGTAAGAGGATCTTCTGGAAGGATTGGACTGTGGAAAGGGGCTGTATTGGTTAATGTACGCAAATGCATATATGCAGAGAATCCCCCACAACACTTTAACATATACTTATACATATCTTATTTATATACATACGAGTATATCTTATATATACTTATATTTTAGAAATATATATACTTATACCTATACTTATACATATCGTTTTATTTGTGTGTAAATTCTCGTGAGAATATAATGCTTCGTTTATTACACAACCTGTTTTCTTTTCCCCGGTGTACAATTTGTATCGATTTACAAGAAACTCCTGTAGTATCATATAATTTAAAATAACCTCGCTCCCAAGTCAATTCGTCACCAGGAAAATTCATATGAACTTCATATATATGAGGTTTTAAATGAAAGATTATAGTTAATTTCCCTTAAAATGTTTCGTTTTTGCGTAGGATTATTTGTTTTATAGTATATTGTATACTCCTATTCAAGCCTGTATTTTTCTTCTTATAGGCTCCTTCTCTTTGGATTACTTTGAAATTTTGCGCTTGCTCGACAATCTTCTTTTTTAAAATCTCCCATGAGAGTCTAGAAACGAAATGACTCTTACTCATTGTACAATTGAGATCACCTTAAGTCACCTGACGACGAAGTAACCGGACACCATTAAATGTGGTAGCGAATAGTTTTCGTATAAAATATAATAATCTGCGTCAAGTGTTCACAATATTCCCTGACGATTATATAAATACTCTCCAGAATGGGTCGATTTTTATTCGTGGGGTTTCCTCAACCATGCTCTTTATTGTCCTAGACCACCAACACTCGAACAACCTAAGGATGCTAATAGGGATATATGCAAATCCTTTACAGCATCCACATTAGTCGATGTTTGCGCATCAGCTTATCAGGGCATTGAGGAGCTCATTCATGTTGCCGGCCAACATTTTGAACACTTGTAGTTAATTATATTTTATATGCAAACCATTCCTTGTAACATTTCGATCTCTTATATTACTAATTTGCCTTTCATTGGCAATTGCTATAACCGTATGTTTCCTTTATTTATTAATTATAAAATATTTGATGATATAATAGTATATAGATGAATTTACATGGAGGGGGTGCATAGTAAGGTATTAAGCATGAGCAAGTGGGTATTATAACATTAAGAAAAATTGATGTACAAGGGAAATAATAATATAACGGAACAAAGAGGAAGAAGAATAAGAAAACTTCCCCCCTTATCGTCCGATGCTCTCCCACAGGACAGCATCAGATTAACTTGCTACCGCCCAATGAATGCGTAAAGACCTTGTATAATTTTTCTTTGTTAATCCAAGACGAATATGAAAACCACAGGTGATGAATATGCAAGCAGGTTCATGGGAGATTTTCATTAATTTACCCACGAGCTCAAAGGCCTCCTTATTTGCTTTCCTCATACAACAACTGAAATTAACTCCTCAAAATATGCAGCTACATTCGCGTACTAAATTTCTTTATGGGCGAAAGACGGTCCCATAGAGCATTGTATAGCTTGTATAGTGAGTATAACTTGGCGTTTAGGGACCCGCCAAAGATAGAAGAGGAAGGCCGTTCGAATGGAGACAAACACGCGTGTGGGGATGTGGATTTTCTTTTCTCATTTAAAATAAATAGCAGGACACGCCGGGTGCGGTTCTGTGCGAATGTTTTCGTTGAGGTTAGGGGAAGTAAAAATGGGTGAGAATATCCCTGAACACACAAAAGGAGTTGAATTAAGGTGTACTGAACAATAAACGGAAGCTGGAACTAAGAAGCGCCTCTATCGATGGCGCTAAGCTTTAGGACACAAAAGAACTTTAAAGAGAAAACACAAAAAATTCTTCAGCAACCCTCATTATCTGTCTTAATAATGCTACCAGCTCCTTGACCACAATTTTGATAGTAATGGATGCTCTCTCTGTACTATTTCCGACATTGATTTTCTCGATTCCGAGCACACATAAGGTTCTGCTTATGCTAATCATAGTTCCTGTCACTCATAGGTCATTTGTTATCAATGGAATAGAAATAAATAATTGGTCGTTAGAAGCTTCATCATGACTTTTAAATACAGTTGTATATTTTTTTCAGTTCTTATTATCTCATTTCTTCTTCCGACCATTGCTATTGACTTCTGTCCTTGAGTAATCCTCTAAGCCATTGCTCTGAGGAAATAACTGATATTAAAATAGCCTCGCCGTATATACCTTACATAACCGCGTCTTATTCATACCTAATATTTATTACTATTATTAAACTAATACGCAAGAATGGTTATCCTTTAACTTGTGAAGATTAACCGCAGGAAAAAGAAAAGACTCTGTCGAGGATACGTACATGTGGCGTTCGGGACTGGAGTGCACTTACAAGCAAGCGTTGGAGCCGGGAGGACACGCTTCTACGGGCCTTGTGGTGGAGACTCACGCATTTGTGTGCGTTGAGGCCGGAAGGGATCAATAGAACTAAACAGCAGATAAAATGGGATGAGCCACAATGCATTATATCAAGATTTTCTCCTCTCGTGACTATATATAATAATTTCGAACTTGTATTTCTGAAATTATTTATTTAACTCACTTAGAAAGATTTTTCGAAGGCAGGAAAATTAAAATAAATCTGCAAAATTAAATGGATATTTAAAGGTTGAAGATGATTTTGCGTCTGAGGGGTGTAATAAGTGTAAAGATGTGCCACATGAATGAAGTAAAAACCAGCTCCAAGGACATTCAGTCTTTAATCGGTTCATTACTTACAAATAAACTAAATGAAGCTCTAAATGACTTAAAATTCATGTTAGGTCTTAACTGTGCCCCATTTTTGTATTCATTTATTGTATATTTCTGCAGTGCAAAAAATCATAAATGTAAATTATCTTTTAAATCTGAATTAATATTTAAGGGTTATAAAAGATTTGAACTAAAAAATCCTTCGTATCTTATCAAAACACCCATTTCTCTGCATAACAGGATCGGCCTCGTATAGGATATTTATTAGCCTTTTGCAGACTCTTTCATTTTATGTTCTTATATGTTTGAATGCTGATTTGTCTGTGCACCAGTGTTGTAGGTTTGTCTGTGCACGTGTTTTGTAGATTTGTCTGTACAGTAGTGTTGTAGGTTTGTCTGTGCACGTGATTTGTATGTGCACCAGTGTTGTAGGTTTGTCTGTGCACGTGTTTTGTAGATTTGTCTGTGCACTAGTGTTGTAGGTTTGTATGTGTACGTGTTTTGTAAGTTTGTCTGTGCATGTGTTTTGTAGGTTTGTATGTGCACGTGATTTATAGGTTTGTATGTGTACGTGTTTTGTGGTTTGTCTTTGCGCATGATTTGTAATGCACCTGTTTGGTAGGTTTGTCTGTGTACTTCTCTTTGTAGATTTGTCTCTGCACGTGTTTTGTAGGTTTGTCTCTGCAATTGTTTTAAGGTTTGTCTGTGCATGTGTTTTTTAGGTTTGTTTATTTCAAATTACGAGGAAAGTTTAGATAATATTGTCTTTTGCTGATTAAAACTCTAACTCATTTAACAAATTTCTCTTCATTAAACATATCCAATTCTTTAATCAGAAAGAGTTTTATTGTTATTTTGAACCATTAATTATGGCACGCAAAATTAGTATGTGATTGATAACATTAAAGAAATTTGAAGAGAAAGCGTACAGTCAGCCAATTTGCATAGATAATAAAAAAATGAAAAAAATATTGACGAGGAAAAAGTTTTGCTCAAATGAAATTCCAACTAATTAAGTTTGATACATTGTAAGAAATCAAAGAGGATCTAAGTAAGAAGTAAAAAATAATCAGAAATATATTTTTAGATCTTTGATGACTTCACTTGTTTTCAAGGGTTCGCGATTAATGTGTTTCTTTTAATTACTTTATGTTTACAAAATTTAATTTTTATTATCATAGACTCTCCAATGAATTGAATCTAATTAGATTGATTTTTCGATGCTGCAGACGCCAGTTAAATTTGGATTTTTAGTCTTTTTCTCTCCCTCTCTAATTTACAACCTAAGAGAAAAATATTTGTCAAATAGATCTTTTCGCGCTTTCGCTTATCAATTGAATTATTAAACAAAAATTATTTGATTTTAAAGAATAAAATCGTATGAATTTACAGAATAAATGAGAGCATTCAAAGCGAAATAAACTTAATTTTCTTTGATAAATACGTTTAGAAGGCCTTAGGAAAGTCGCGCAAAAGTCTTTATTGTTTCTTTATTCCATTACTGATTCAATTTTAAATATATGTGACACGTTTAAGCGAATTAACTATATGTGCGTAGTTGTTCGCCTTCCTTCCATACAGAGATGGCGATATCCAGGTCTTATGGGCTTTCCCACAGACCGCTATTTCAGTTGGGCGAGTGGAGGTGGGGGGGGGGAGGGTCACGTGAAATGAAGTTCAATAGAAAAGGCAGACGAAGCACGACAGACGGCACGTGAAAATCACTGCTTGTATAGCTGTTAATTGTGGAGGAGGGCTTAGGTGATGTTATTTTTTACATAAAGCTAAGAAACAAAACATAATCAAGCACATTTCTGCCAGAACTTTGAGGGATGTGAAAGTGTGTGCAGAATATATAGCTGCAGAACCAACAAGGTTCAGTGTGGTGGAGAGGGAATACAATATGCAAAATACCAACAGCAGCATAGCTGTTCATATTACACCGGAGACCCCTTGCGTAATGGTGGGTGTAGATATGATTTTTCTGCCAAAAGATACAAGATTGATAAGATTAATTTTAAAAACGTTTAATGCCATCCTTTCCACTTTGTTGGGTCTATCAAACCGAAGAAGAAATAGTGGGCGATTTAAAGGAGGTGCGAAACCCGAGAGGGAGGGCCACTTTCACATTAGCCACTGAGGTAGGAACGGCGTGTCACTCATTCAGGTTTGAATGGTAGCGGGGTCATAACCTCTGCTACACAGGGGGGTATCGGAGGAAAAGGACAGACGAGAGATGAAATTTATCTGAGGGAAGGTAAATCTGGCAGCCGAATCGGTTCCTACTCTAACGAAAGGGGAAAAAACGTAGTCTGGGATTAAAGAAAAAATGGAGAGAAGGAGATAAGGAAAGATAAAGAGTAGGAGAGATGAAGAGGAGAGAAAGATAGAAGAAGAGATAGAGAGATAGAGAAGAAGGAGATATAGAGAGATGGAAAGAGATGGAGAGGATAAAAGGAGAGATAAAAAAAAGGAAAGATGGAGAGAAGGCTAGAATGAGAGATGGAGAGAAGGAGAAAAAGGAAATGGATAGAAGGAAAGATGAAGAGATAGAGAGAACAACAAAAGGAAAAACGGAAAGGATAGTCTTGATAAGGGATTGAAGATGGAAATGTAAACATCTTATTGAGTGATTTATTTATTTTAAACAAAGCGAAAACTAAAGGGCGAATCTCCGCCATAATCTTTGGAAACGAGATTCCCTCTGGAAGTGATGAAGTTAGGGAAAATGATGATGTGTAGAGGGTGCTATTGCACTTTGTCTCATCTCCAATCTTTATCAATATATAATTTCGAAAATCAGCGACACTTTGAGAATCAAAACATTCCACTATTATCGTTTCTTTCTCAAACGCAATATAAGGACAACCCACCGCAACAATGAAAAAGAAGTAACATCATTGTCAAGACACGGGCCTATGCCGTTTCTTCGATATATAAAGAAATATACCTCTATTGCTCCCCTCTGTAGTGCTGATGGTGACCTTATTACCATTCAGACGCACGGCGTAAACACATTAATCAAACCTTTTTTTTAATGTTTTTACGGAAGATATAAAAAGTCACCAGTTTTACAAAACATAATAAACATAATGAAAACACTACACTGTAAAATATTGAAGTAGTTTAAATTGAAGTAAATAATTTAATTATAAAAAAATTCCAAATCACCTGATCTCAAAAAAATCTATTCACTACACCTCAAAGAATGGGAAATCAAACTGATACAGCACTTTCGTATAATTTTCCAAAGATCTATTAGTGAGGAAATAGTTTCTAACGAGTTCAAAGAAGCAACTCTAGCTCGAATTTTTAAAAAAACGGCATAAGTAGCGATCCAAGAAACTTGCGACCCATTTATCTTACCTCGGTGGTTCCCAGATGAGCTCTTAAAAAAAAAAAAAAAAAAAAATACCTCGGTGGTTAGGAAACTCCTGCAATCCCTCGGTAGAGAAAGGATGGGGAATCATCTGGAGAGAAATAACTTAATAAACGACTCGCACCGCGGCTTTTGACAAGGACGGTCATGCTTAAGTAATTCTGTCATTTTCTTTTCACAAAATGGTCATGTTAGGTAAAATTAAAGCTTTAGAGGATTATCTTGATTTCAAAAAGGCACATGACACCGTTCCGCATTGGAGACTTGATAAAGTTAGATGCTTGTGATATAAGGGGTAATGTATTGAAATGGATTAAAGACAGGCTGTAGAGGTGTTGGCAATGGGAAGAGTTCATCATTAGCTGTGTTCCTCAGGGATATATTCACCGCCCTTTGCTTCCGTAATATATATATATATATATATATATATATATATATATATATATATATATATATATATATATATATATATATATATAATGATCTTGACAAGAATATATTATGAAATATTTCAAAATTTGTTAATGACACGAAATTAAGTATGATAGCAAAATACAGTACAATAGTGAGTGTGAAAATTTGAAAAATGACTTAGATAGAGTAGTCAAATGGTCGAAAATATGGCAGATTCAATTAAAAAAAAGACGACTTGAAAGTAATGCACAAAGATCATGATAATCTCGGAACAAATCACAATATGGGTGTTTGAAATTTAAATAGTGTCAAAATGGCAAGGGATTTAGGGGTCTTAATCTCGAATGATCTAAAATTTTCAAAACAATGCATTGTAGCTTCCCAACAAGCAAAAAAGGTTTCTAAGATATATATCTAGAAATTTTGCGGTACAATTGTATGCGGTACAATTCTGTTCTCCATTTATGCGAACGGATATTGTAAAACTATAAGTGTCCAACGTCGAGCGACGAAATTAATTCCCCAGCTTAGAAATAAATCGTATGAAGAGAGACTAAGGAATCTAAATTTACTTCACTGGAGAAGCGGTGTCTATGGGGCCAAATTATTGAAGTTTTTAAAATATGAAAAAGTTTTACTAATATATATTATATTTCAATATTTGAGTTAGATTAGCGAGCGACCACTAGAAATCCCTCCTAAGTAAAGAATTATATAATACATGACACTATATTTTAAATTAGGGAAAATTTCGGGATATTTTCTATGATTTTTTTAAAAGTTTGAGAATGATCATGTTTTTTACTTCAATTATTCGAATTTTTAAATAAAATGAAACTTAAAAAATACATATGTTTATTGAATATTTGGGAATTTTTTTAAACAAAAATAATTACAACTCGTGAAATTCAGAAAATGTATTTAAATTAAAGCATGTTTTTTTTGTTATTTTTTCTTATATCAAAGGAATTCCGATAAATATTTGTCTTGCCTTTAAGGCTAGAAAAAAGCAGCGATGTGAACAAACATAGACCAAGAGTAAATTATTACGTGATATGTACTGGATGCCTTTCCATTTTTTAGACAAAAAGCCCGATACTGTTGCGAGAGCCAGATAAGACGGAGGTCTACGGCCTATCAGGCCGTAGACCTGATATAACGAGTATTTTATTTTTATTTTATAAAAATAAAATAAACTCTGTCTTCTTCCTGATGGTGAGCAAAATATTTAACATTGCGTCACCGCAATATTTCTTTTCTTATAAAATAACACTAACATGACACAGTTTTCCAAGCCACACATAAATATTACATTAAATTATAACTTAAATAAGGTGCCAAATTAATTCCATTTACATATGCTCTTTTCCTGTTACCCTTATCTCTGACTTTTATTTCTTCTCTTCTCTTGAACTCACTTTGAGTGGATCTTAGGGTCTTTGCTCGTTCCAAATTCTAGAATATATTCGCACTGAACTGACTCGCCACTGGCTGAAAATGCCCTGGTTGGCTCTACAAATTTCTTTTATGTTCTTTTTTATAAAATACCTGCTAAGCTTTAACGTACCAGACTCTGCTCACCCCACTAGCTCCTCTCTCTTAAACACACACGAACACCCACCCACACACACGCATATATATATATATATATATATATATATATATATATAGATATATATCCAGAAAAAAGTATTTAAAATTGTATTATAATTCTATATTGTTGGTATTAGTGTAGTGCACCCATTAATTGTTAAATGCAAATTAATGTTCTGTTTTTTTAAGAGACCTACTTCAAATTTGCGTCTAAGTCGAGAACAAGTTTCAAAGCACCGCGACCCATCCTTCAGCTACGACTGACCAAATATTGCTTTAATAATTTTTTTAGGTGTAAACTGAGAAAACAAAGAGACAACAAATTTATTTAATTGAGCTTCGAAAAATGATCATAGCCGGTGTTATCGGGCAATTTATGTATACATTTTTCTGAAACACGTACATAAAATCTCGTAAAACTTACTTTTCATTTAAACTTTGGAATGGTTTTTATTTTTAATAAAAATAATTATATGACTAGAATTAGTTGGAAAATTCTTTAAAAAAATAGATAACATCGATTCCCTTTTTATAAAAAATCTTGAAAGGAATTCAAGATTCAATCAGATGATTAGATCGCTTATCACTTCTCAGATAAAAATCCCCTCTAAATATCCCCTCCACGTGATTTTGCACTTCTCTTTTTCGTGATATTTTTAATTATTTTCTCAGTTTGCATATAAGGAATTTCTTAAGGCTATATTTTGTCTGTCGTTGTGCTGTTGAAGGTTGCGGCGTAATGCTCCCAAACTAGTCCTGGACTTGTAACCAAATAAGAGGTCGTTCTCTTTAAAAAGCTATTTTTTATAGTGTAATGCCAGTTAAATGAATAGCATATATAATAATTACTGCATGACTTTTATTGACAAATTTTCACCATATTATATATATATATATATATATATATATATATATATATATATATATATATATATATATATATATTTGTAATAAAAAAGAAAAATGCAGATGTCAAATTGGAGTTTGCAATTCCATGCTCGGTAGATGTGTTTGAGAGTTTGGTTCCGCAGCATGACAATCTCAATTCCTTAGATAAATTATCAATTAATCAGAGAAATTGAAAAATTTTAAATAAATTATTTTATACTTCCATATACTTCAATAAAATTGATTTACTTGAACTTAAAATAATTACCATAGTTGATATTATCGGACAACTTATGTATGCACTTTTTAAACACATGTAAATAAATTTTCTCGTAAAGAATACTTTTTATTTAAACGTCTCTTTTTTTGGTAAAATAATTACATATCTAGAATCAAAGGGAAATTCTTCACATATAATTAGATAAAATTTATATATTTACCACCCTTTGCGTTACACTGAGGGTGGTAAACTATTTAATGTTACACATAATACTTTCGAATTAAATTGGTTCATGTACCCGAAATTTGGACAGCGAGACGTGTAATCCCTCTTAGATAAAGATATTGGCGCATCCTTACCTGGAGCTCTCAAAAGAGTTCGGGTTGCGTTCGATTTTAGAATCCTGGTGGCCTTTGTCCAAAGTTGGGCAAAGACCTCTCCAAGAAGTTTATACTGATCACGGTCCAGCGCTAAATTCTGCCATCTTAGTTCTGTTGCCATTGAGAGAATTTTATCTCCTAACTTTCTGCCAGGTCTTCCCCTGGCTCTCTTATGGTTAAAATCTGTCCATCCAATTCCTTCGTGATCCCTGCCATTTATTCTTAAGAAGTATCGTTCCATGTTTCGCCTAGTTGTCCTCTCTTTCAACTTGCTTTCTGTATTTAGTATCATGCAAATTTCACTTCCATAAGAAAAATATGGTAAGGTGTATTAAATACATTCAGTCTTAATCATGCCGACATGTCGTTTTTGAAGTTGTATGTAAGCTTTCCTACCGCTCTGCAGTATAATAGTTTTGTACTGATTTCTTTTTCCATGCTCTCATCAAGAGCCACATGCTGTTCTAAGTATACTGTTATTCTTGTACCTGATCTATGATTTGATAATAAATTCTAATTGCTCTATCTTCTAAGAAACTATTGTTCTCTATTTCCTTATTTAACAAGTTCATTTTAATTCTGTCAGAACGACTTTTGATAAATCTGTTAACATTGAGCCTAATTCTTCTAGAACGAGCCAAGTAATACGATGTCATCAACAAAGCTAAGTTAGGCTAATTAAATTTCTTTAATTAAGTCTGATAATTTTATGTTCCGACTCCAGACTCCTAAAAACCTGCTTAATACCTGCTTAATACTGACAGAGTGAAGACTCAGGTACAATGTTGCATGACAGTATATGAGGTAGAGATTTTAAAGTAGGGTTTATTAATTCCTTGTTTCTATATTATTTTTATAACTAAATCCATGATTGCTTGGCCAAGAGGTTTTTCATAGTCTCCGAATGCCATGTAGGCAGGTAGTTCATATTCATTTGTCTTCTGCAATAATTGTTAAACAGATGATCATAAGTACTACAGTTGCTTCTGAAACCTGTCATTTTAGGTAGATACTTGTATTGCAGTGATGTGTTTGTGTTAATCTGTGAGTTACTTTTTTAAGTCATTGCTGATGGTTGAATGATTGGTCTATTTTTCATTAATTCTTCCATGTGGCCTTAAAAATGCATTCCCCTATAAGTTCCATTGCAACCCTGTCTTCCCCATGCAATTTAACATTTCTCATTGTCTTAAGTGCGTGAAAGTTTCGTCTTTTAATGGAGTTACTTTTTCTTCATTTTGGGGGTTTTCATCTGGTGTATGGTAAGCATAACTATAATATAGTTCCTAATAGATTTTTTTAACTCTTACAATATCTTTTCTCTGCGTTTAATTTACATGTTTATTTTTTCTGTTGTCATTTGCAGTATGTCATTTGTTTTATGCCTCCTTCCTCCCTTTTTAAACCCCTTAGACTATTCCAGACACTAAGTCCATCTTCACGGACAAGCTGATTGTTATACACCACTCGGTATGGAAGATTACGCGCTGTACCAGGCTTATGGCCGAATTATGATATACAGCGACTCACATAACGCACTGAGTGCATTAGAGTCATTGGAATCTCCGTCTCATCTGGTTCGCAGTATACGTGGCGCCACGGCTTCAGCAAGTCGAGAGGATGTGGAAATTTACATTTGCTGGGTACGTGGACATGTAGGAATTGCGGGAAACTATCAGGCCGATGAGAGCGACATACCATCTGAACAGATAGGGTTTTGTCCCCCTTGAATCGGGCAAAATCGCGGGACGCAGCTCGACTTGATAAAAGTGAACTCCTGGACATTAGTGTGATGAATGATTGGTCACCCAGACTGTATCGCACATTATTGTTGAATGATAGATTCTCCGAGAGCTTCGCGTCCGCTACTTGTTCCAGTACCGTGATAAGCGGGATCACTATCCCTTATCCCTTGTGCTCAGGGTGGAGTCGTGTACTCCTCTCTGTGGAGTAATCGAGTTTCAGGAGGATGTGGGACTCCTCCATAGTATGTGGTTGTTTGGTTCGTTAACTGCATAAAGTGTAAATGAGATGGCATCACTCCGGCGCATGGGCGTCTTTTTCCTTCTCTCTTTGGGGCATTTGCCGGTACTTCTTTTCCGGTTTCGTTTGTTGGTTAATTTTGTTTGTTTTTTCTGTTATCATAATTTTTTCTTTTATGGTTGCCTAGCTATCGGATAAATAGATTTCGGTGGCTGTGGTCTTGCTGGATGCTACAAGATAAGTGCCATAAAAGGTTAAAAAATACAAAAAGGTGTTTTATCATTTGGCGTTTTCAATAGTTTTGTTTAATACATCTTTATTATATGTTTCATTCTCCCTCTTCTCTAATTCTTCTGTCTCATTTTTTTTGGCAAAAAAAATCCTTATTAGTTTTTCATTAAACGGTGGGTATAGAAATGAGTTGCCACACTCACACTCCATCGCTCAAGCTCTGCGTCGACGTGGGGCAAGTAAGGTATAGGGGGCAGCCACGGTTGGTGAAAACGATCCCGTGTCCTCACTGGTGGCTGAAAACTCTCTCGTGTCTGGAGATGGCAAAAGCGATGGTTAAAATACCCAATTAATACAGTTCATTTTAGGGTTGTAAAATTGATGTATTGGATACAGTCATTTCCATCGAGTTGAAGAATAGCATCCCACATCAGTGTCCGATGTCATGTGAAGGTGTCTACTTGTTGCTATAAAAACCGCAAACGATTACTGTGTAACGTGCAGTTTTCATTACTAGCTTTCAATTAAGTTTTAATAAAATTAATCGCAGCTTATTTTTCCTTCCCATTTTGATATAAAAAACCGCATGTTAAAACGTCTTAAACAAAACATATATATGAATGTGAAGAAATTACAACATGCGAAGTGGACAATAAATGTAGAAATCCACAGGCAAAACAAGATGGTTCTAAGGAGTTCCGAACTTAATTCAGTTCATTATCAAAGAAAATTATTAGAAAAGAATCCAAAAGCGTATATAAAAACATCATAGAAGAAGAACAGCCATTTAAACAAGAAATCGCTAATGAAGGAGGAGAAAGAAGGATTATGTGAGGGGAAAAAAACATCCACAGTAATTAGGGACAGGTAACTAGGTGAAATCTAGGTAGCGAGGGGAAATCCAGCCAGAGAGGTGAAATCCAGGTAGCGAGATGAAATCCAGACAGGGAGGTGAAATCAAGGTAGCGAGGTGAAATCAAGTCACACAGTGATGAAGAAAGCAACCGGAAGCAATAAAAAGATTGACGCAAGAGAGATGGACAAAAGGTTAAGGGTTTCTTATAAGAATAGATGGAGTGCCGTGTGTGTTTTGATCTATTGAAAGAAAAATGAAATAACAATCATAGAGGAATATTAAATTATAACGATAATTAAAATAGCCCCCAAATTAGACAAAATAGAAATAAAAATAATGAGTACAAAACTAGAAATTGCGATTGCCGAGGAATATATCACCTCCACAGACAATACGTCTATATATATATATATATATATATATATATATATATATATATATATATATATATATATATATATATACGAGGGGCGGTCAAAAGGTTTTGCAATTCTGATATAAGGAAACGAGATATGAGGAAAAGTGTTTTATTATTTTTCAATATAACTACCCTCGACTTCAATGCACTTGTGCCACTTGTCCGCGAGGCTTCGAATTCCAGACAACCAGAAATCTCACGACTGCTGTTCAAACCGCTCCTGGACGGCGAACTGGACATCTTCATCGTCCCCAAACCGGCGTCCACGCAGTGCAGTCTTGAGCTGGCGGAATAAAAAGTAGTCGCTAGGGGCAAGATCTGGAGTGTAGGTAGGATAGTTGAGCTCCTCGAATCCGCACTCGCGTAGGGTAGTTTGTGCAACTCTGGCCTTGTGGACTTTGATGACGTTAAAGTCGATCATGAGGGGTGAGGTTTCTAGGGACCCAACGGGCTTAGACCTTGGCTCATGGCCAAATTGTCGTGGAATATGTTGATAACACTTCCATGTGATATTCCAAGTTCTCGCTCAATTTCTTCGACCTTCACCCATCGATTTTCGAGGATCATCCTCTCCACACGAACCACATTGTCCTTGTTGGTCACGCCTGACGGGCGCCTTGGACGGGGGACATTTTCAAGGGACTCACGACCATAGCGAAACTCCCTATTCCAGCGAGCAATGATTGCATAGGAAGGGGCGGTGTCGGTGTACACTGCAACCATGCGTTCGTGGATATCTTTTGCATTATTGCCTTCATTGGTCAAAAATTTGTTCACTGCGCGGTGCTCAACCTTTTCCATTGTTGAAATGTTTGTGACTGATGATCTGTGATCAGCTATTGCTTATTAAATAGACGAAGCAGGAGCGTGCGGCTGCAGGTTATGACTTGTCATAACTTGTCCTCTCACCCCCCCACAAACAGCCATCCCCCTTCCTCTGTTTTGCCGAACGGATTCGCAAAACTTATTGACTGCCCCTCGTATATGTATCTATTAGTTGAGAGGAAAGAAATGAAAGCCACGAGAATATATATATATATATATATATATATATATATATATATAATTACAGGTAATATAGGACATGTAAATAAGGACAATACTGACAGAATATTGATAATTGTCAATCGGGTAACGTTAATTACTAGTTAATTAGCTTTTAAATGTGGGATACTATAAATCAGTTATAGATAGGGAATATAGACGGAAGATAGTCGTGATTCTCGGCCGAATATCCTTATGGTGACAAAGATGAAGGTGGGGGGGGGCAAAAGACGAGTTCACGATCCTCCTTGAAGACGGACGATGGCATATATGCTCCAGAGAGACTCTGATGCGGCTCGGCGCGAAATCTCACACAGAAGACTGCAGATCCTTGAAGTGCGTGTGCGTGTGGGGGGGGGGGCAGATGAGACGAGAGGAATCCTGACCAATCCTTCGGGAATGAAACGATTCGAGGCTTACTCTAAACAGAATAAGCCTTCACAAAAGAGATGGATTTGCCTGTTGGGATCCAAGCTCGATGGTATAAGCGAATACCCGGGACTTGGGGAATCAGACTCACGATCTGAACTGAAGGCCACGGGTTCTCAAACTCAATCTGCTGATATTCTAAAACCCAGAGTATTTATATGACGGCCATTTTTTTGGTTTCTCCTCGTTGTCAGGATCAGACGACTGGCTGACCATTTCCTGCAGCCAGATGGATTAGCATCTGTTGCTTGACCCAACTTAGGAGATGTAGAGAGGGAAGGAATTCATGAAACAAATGAAGGGGGTATTCTTCTTGGCGTCCCTTTCCTTTACATGCCTCCCTTCCAAAGATGGCGTTTTTCTTGACACGAAGGAGAAGGAAAAGGGGCTTCTCTACCAAAACGCATCGGTATTAAAATTTTAGCCGACACTGCGGCTGTTAAGGTACAGGATTTGCTCCGTTTGATTCCATACGACGGATAAAACTTACACATACATTTAGGTTAATGGGCAATTAATTACCTAATTAAAATATATATATAACTTCATGTAAAAGCAATGCCTCACAATTTAAAAATAAGGAATCAATCAAACGGAGGGATAATCCAGGAAATAATAAAAAAATCAATACTGACAACACGTATATACAAGCAATACACTAAAATACGGGCGTACGCATACACGCACAAAAATAAATTTTACATGGGCGAGCAACGAGCTCGAATATATACATAAACTTATAGGATGTATGGAGTTCTACTTTGAGGGAGGAGGGTCATCTACTGGATACCTACTAAGACTGTCTGCTACACAGTTTTCACTACCTTTTAAATACAAAATTCAGAACTGATACTCCATTAATAGCAGACTCTAGGGCATAGGCTTTCTGTTTTAGCTTTTACAATTTCTTAAGTACGGCAGAGGACAGTGATCCGTTTTGATCACGAACTCCTGACCTATCAGATACATTTTAAACTTCCGGATACCAAAACCTATTGGCAGAGCCTCAAGTTCTATTACTGCATAGTTTCTTTCGCGCGGCAACAGCTTGCGGCCTGCTTAGGCGATAGGATAGCTATTCCCATCTTCTTCGTAATGCAGCAACACGCAACCGATGCCATCGTTGCTGGCATCCATACGGATTCCAAACAATTTGTTTAGGTTCGGGAACCCCAATATGGGGGCAGATATTAGCCTATCTTTCATCTGTTGGAAGTGGGAAATTGCCTTTGGGCTTCAAACGATGGAATCTGAGAAGTTTTTTTTAAGGAGAGAGTTCAGGGGGGACGCTAAGGTGGCAAAGTTGGGGACGAAGTGCCGGTAGAAGGAGGATGAACCCAAGATGGAATGTAGCTGCTTCTTATTACGGGGCGTTATTTAATTTTTTCCAATGTGAAATCCAAGGTACTTCATATTGTCGTAAGCAAAATGACACTTGGAAGGACCCATGGTCAGACCATGCTCTCGGAGCCAATTGCAGAGAGAACGAAGGGAGACTAGATGTTCACCCCATGTGCGTGTGACTACGTACACATTATCAAAATAGAATGACACATTATTCAGACCATCTAAGAACAAATTTAGGCTCTGGTCTATCAACGGGATCGGTTCGGCATCGAAAACCGTCACGGCGTTAAGTTTACGAAAGTCCACATACATTCGAAAGGACTGGTCTGGCTTCCGAACCATAAGAATGAGGGAACAGTAATTTGAAAAGAAGGGTTCGATTATTTCTAATTTCAGTAAGTTTTCGACCTCCGCATTGAACACGGATCACAAATGAATAGGCAGGAGGTAGGCCTAAAACAATCGGGATAACTGGACCTTCTGAGTGGGCTCATAGTGGGGATTTAGATCGATTTCCTGGGGAAGTCTTCATACGTTTTAGAGAGCAATGGGAGTGGGCACTTATAATCGGCTTCTACGCAAACTTTCTGGACTAGTTTAAGAGTTTCGGGCAGATAACATGCTTCCATAACGGCCTCTTCATCCAGGGCAACAATATTGTCGATGCAGGCACGGCGGTGGTAACGTTTGAACATGTTGACGTGAAACACTTTATTACTGGAGGGCGTTTGGATGAGATAGTTCACGGGGTCACGGGCTTCGAAGACTGAAAAGGGGCCTTTCCAGGAGAAGCAGGTCCTCGTCAACGGGCTTGACCGACTTTCTTTTAAATTAATGTCAAAATATTCCTGTCATAGGAGCGGGGAATACATAGCGAGCGCGTAAGGGAGTGGTTAGGAACGGAAGTGGAACGAAATAACAGTTTACCCTCAACGGGGAAGGAGACCTCCTTGTGACCACCAACGGATTCGCGCTAGTTGATCCTTGACTTTTCCCACAATAGCTATAGGGAAGGACACTCATTCTGTGCCATTACAAAAGACTCGTTGTTCAGAGTCTCGTACTCGGTTGGAAAAAGGGGGTTCTAAAGTCACTGGGGGTACCTCGTTCTTTATGGCTTGGGCCCTCGTGATGGCAGGCTGAGCAACGGGACTAGGGGAGAGCTGCGGCCTCTGGCCGACTAATATGGCGCAGAATTTTATAGAGGTTGCTACGGCGTCAGCCCAACCAGTGAAATATTTGCATTCAATGAAACAACGCACCACTTCTGGACTACTGCAAATTTATCGTGTTCGGAGCGCACTGGGGGCAGCCACTTTTCCGATACGACGATGCACGTGCATTTCGTATCCATGACCAGGGTTGAAACCCAGGAACCATTCACCGATCCGGTTTCAAATTCGAGCCCACCGGACGAGCTCTCGTTAAAAAAAATAACGAGGTCTCGGGGGACTATTCGCTGGTGGAGGAGCAGGCGTTTCGGGGCGAGCAGACGGAGGAGAAAGAGAGGTGCTTACTTGGTGGACTTAGTTTCTGGGAGCAGGTAGGAGTTAAGAATTTGGGGGACAGTTCGTCCTTACATGCTCGGGGGTTACATAAGAAAAACAAACGATGGGTCGTCTTAGGTAAATCCGACGCAGGGGGATTAAAGACGGGTGGCTTAACATCCCTAGGTTCAGACAGGAGTTAATACTCGTATTTCGGTTTAAAGGTAGCTGAGACCTTTACGAATTTGCGAGCTTTCTTCGGGGGAAATTGGGGGATGGAGGATGACTCTTCTTGGGATATTTGGGGTAGAAATTATGATTGGCCGCGTGCAAATCCGCTTCTTCGATGCATTCTTTGAAGGAAGCAACTCTTCGGTCCTTTACGAATACACGGATTTCAGGGGGCAGCATAGCCATCAATTTAGCCCGCAAAATGAAGTTGAACAGAAACTCATAGACGCCATTTACCTGGGCGGAGTCCAACCAAAACTACAGACTTCTTCTGGGGGTGAATCCGAACTAGCGGTAAGTCTGGCCAGGTATCAAGCATGCCTGACGAAACTTGGCCCTGTAGAAGTTCGGATTCATGTTGAACGCAGCAAGAGTTCGAAATTAAGGGTCGAATATTCGTGGGTAGCCTCGGTGGATAGCGAAATGAATATATCACGCAGCTGCGTATTAAGGAGAGGCAAAAGTCTGGCGACTTTTTGCTGTCAGTTTCGATATCCCAGTGATTTACCTCAAAAATCTTTTCGAAATGAGTGAGGTAAGCACTGAAATACTCACCGTCCTTAAATGCTAGGAGCTTTAAAGCGTGTATCTGAGGGGCTTCATTCATAAACTAACTGAGAGGGTTTCTAGGTTATTTCTACTTAAATCCCTTTTATGTTGCCTCACCCTTTCTTATTCTTCAGCTTCTTTCTTTTCTCCTCAGCTTCAGCATCTCTTCTTCTCTCCCCAGCTTCAGCTTCTCTTCTTCTCTCCTCAGCTTCAGCTAATCTTCTTCTCAACTCATCTTCAACTTCTCTTCTTCTCTGCTCAACTTCAGCTTCTCTTAATTGTTTCTTCTCTGCTCTTTCGTTTATCTCCTCATCCTGAATATAGGCGACTAGCTCTTTGCCAAAGAGACCAAGCATCTCACCCTGTTGCCTAAATCTCTCGAAGGACGTCATCTTGTTTCCTTATGCGAGCCTTAGCCACTTGACGCGTTCAAGAATCTTAGGTCAAAGAAAATGGGGATCTCGCAATAGTTGCCAAAAATTATAAATGGAATCTTACCTTTGTGATCTCAGACACGGACACAAGCAATAAATTATGATAAATATACTAATTTCTATATGATTACCTGATATAGGTCCTCTTAATCCGGCACATAGATTAAAAGGAGAGGAGTTTGAAAGATTTTCTCCCAAAACACACAAAAAAACAATAGCTTGTTACTAAATATGGCCTCAAGGGCAATACAAAAGACCGATGACTCAAAATAAAATTTTTAAAAATAGAAAAAAAACTATCCTATCTTTCAATAAACTTAACCCAACTTGGTAAATTTTGTGTTAATTCAACTGAGGAAATTGAAAACGAAGGGGTTCCTAAATTAACCCAATAAACCTGACACCAGAATTTATAATTATTATTATTATTATTATTATAAATATTTTATATATATATATATATATATATATATATATATATATATATATATATATATATATATATATATATATATATATATATATACAGTTATATATACATATATCCTCTAATGTACGTACGTATCCTTCGCTACGTACAAGTATGTTTACTGCATAATAGTAATCAGTTGGTTACGAGGTATAACAGTGCGATTTTTCTACAGGGGCCGATAGCGTTTAATGAGTTTACCAAGTTGCAGTTCAAGGATATATTTAAAGAGCGAAAACCAAAAATATAATTTTAATAAATCACTAGTTAACATATATATATATATATATATATATATATATATATATATATATATATATATATATATATATGTTAACTAGTGATTTATTAAATATAGGAAATGTAAATAAGGACAATAGTGAAAGAATATAGATAATTGTCAATCGGGTAACGTTAATTACTTGTTAATTAGCTTTTAAATAGGATACTATAAATCAGTTATACTGAGAGAATATTTATATGTCGGAAAGTGGGTCGATTAACGGGAGATACAAGCAAGGGTCGTTTTACCTTAAAGGGGTCACCTCGAAGAAGGGGAATCCTTTAGCGAGTCGGCGCGGGGGGAAGGGAGACGCAAATGGTCGTATTTCTCGGCCGAATATCCTGATGGTGACCAGGATGAAGGGGAGTGGGGTCCAGAAGACGGGTTCACGATCCTCCTTGAAGATAAACGATGGCACCTCTGCTCCAGATAATTGCATCCTCCAAGAATCGAGATTCTGACGCGACTCGGCGCGAATCTTACACGGAAAACTGCAGATCCTTGAAGTGTGTGTGGGGGGTAAGGGGGGTCCAGATGAGAAAGGAGGAATCCCGGCCAATCTTTCGAGGATGAAATGATTCGAGGCTTGCTTTCAACAGAGTAAGCGATCACAAAAGAGATGGATCTGCCTGGTGGGATCCAATCTCGATGGTATAAGATAATACCCGGGACTTAGGGAATCAGACTCACGATCTGAACCGAAGGCCACGGGTTCTCAAACTCAATCGGCTGATATTCGAAAACCCAGGTTATTTTTATGACAGACATTTTTTCTGTTTCTCCTTATTGTCAGGTTTAGATGACTGGCTGACCATTTCCGACGGCCAGACGGATAGCATCTGTCGCCTGACCCAAGTCTTAATTTAGGACGGGGGGGGGGACCTTCCGCTAGCAGTTTCCATAGTGCTTCATCGGCGAGGTAAAAGCTTTTAGCGCCCAACTTAATTAACTGCACCTGTGAAGCGCTGACAGATATTCAAATTCTTTCTTCTTTTATTTTTCTCTTTGGATTCAGAGATCACTCCACGTATAGTTATACTTAGAAGATGTAGAGAGGGAAGGAATTCATGATACAAATTAAGAGGGTATTCTTCTTGGCGTCTATTTCCCTTACAGTGATAAATTATAATTTCATTAAGAATGAGGTTTTTAATAACCGGATCAATTTTAGAAAGTCCTAGAGAAATATGAAAAAAAAATTTTTTTTACTGATGAAACAACATTAAATCATATTAACAACATAATTTGAATGTTAAATAAATTTAGCTGAATTCTCATTGATTATGTGATCGTTTTCATACATGGGCAAAGGGAGCACTATTACATTCCTTTTGCTTTAAATTATTTTTATGTTGATAGAGACATAGTGAAAGTTGATTAACTCTCTGCCCATATTATTTATTGCGGCAACCTGAACATTCGACCGAATGAATAACAACTATATTTTTAGTTGCATTATAAACATGTATTTTATGCATAGTAGACTAATAATGAAATGCAACAGAAATGTTTATGTTTTTTTACAAGG